>PVJI01027480.1:0-17623 GCA_004026765.1 Micronycteris hirsuta
CTTACTCAGAGTCTCCAATGAGATGAGTGATGCACTATGAAATATGAACATAAAGCCAAAGATCACCAGACTTTTGATGAAAGCTTTTACCAAAAATACAGAAAGATACAGAATAAAGGTCATATGTGGGAAAGACAGGTTTTTTGCCGGAAGAAGAAAACTCAAAACTATCACTAATATCCAGAAGAAAAAAAAAAAACAATAAAAAACCAACTGCAGTTGGAATCAAACCGAGCCTTATAAAAGTGAGTTATTCAGAGAACAGATACTAAAACAACATCATGGTAAAAATTATGACAAAAAACAGGTAAAGTTTAGAAGCTGAAAAAATATCCTATCGAGTAAAAAGAAAAATGATGATTTAGTATCTGGACAAATTACTTACAAAGAAAAATGAAACCAAAAATGTAAGAGCAAGAATTATCAAAGAAATAATTCAAAATAATTTCCTAAAACTGAAAAAGAGTATCTGAGTATCCTTATTAAGAAGTTTACCCAACACTAAATAGTTCTTAAAATTGATTGAATATATTATATACCAGAGAATTTTGAGAATTAAATACTTTATGCAACTTTCAGTCATATTAGTGATTTTATGAAAAAATGAGAAAAATAATTTTTATTTCCAGTGAAAATAATGTTCTGTGTGGATCATCTATAAAGAGCATTAAATAGTCATAATAAAGTAACTTTGGGGAATTAATAAAAACAAAATGACAATATAATTATATTGGGAATTTGGAAAGCTAAAAAGGTTATTTGTATTTATAGAGGTAGAAGATAGAGATACATTTCATATCCTAGTGTTAATTTCATAACTAAAATTAAACATTGAAAAATCAAGAAGTAACAGTATAAACACATGCATAATATTCTTAGAAATAAATATAAATACAAATAGCAGCTAAGGAGTTAAAAATTATTGTTCTGGGAAAGAGGAAATACAGGCAGAATTGGGGGACCAGTATGACTATTTGAAACTTTAGTTATTTGTACATATGCTTTTTTTTTAAGATTTTATTTATTTTTAGAGAGAGGGGAAGGGAGGAAGAAAGAGAGGTAGAGAAACAGTAATGTATGGTTGCCTCTCACATGGCCCTCACTGGGGACCTGGCCTGCAACCCAGGCATGTGCCACGACCAGGAATCGAACCAGGACTCTTTGGTTCCCAGCCCACGCTCAATCCACCGAGCTACACCAGCCAGGGCTGTACATATGCTTTTAATTAAGATACCCATGGATAAAATGAAATAAAAATGGCTTTTTTTTAAAGAGTGGTGTCCTCATGAACAGGATCAGTGCCTTTATTTTATTTTATTTTTTAAAGATTTTATTTATTTATTTATTTATTTATTTATTTATTTATTTATTTTTAGAAGAGTAGAGGGAGGGAGAAAGAGAGGGAGAGAGAAAGAGCAATGCATGGTTGCCTTCACATGGCCCTCACTGGGGACCTGGCCTGAAACCCAGGCATGTGCCCTGACTGGGAATTGAACCAGGATCCTTTGGATCCCTGACCGTGCTCAATCCACTGAGCCAGCACTAAAAATGGCTTTTGATAATGTCTTCAACACAGAAAGTACCCCCAAATAATCAGATGGTGATAATATCAACATCATCATCATCATCGCCATGGGCCAATATTCTTCAATCAACATGACATGAAAATAACAGTATCTGGGAAGAGAAATATTGGACGCGTGCATGAGGAACACATAACTAAGCAAGGGAGCTTCCCGGAGGTTCCCAGAGGAGTCCTGCTTCTGCTGAGAACTGGACAACAGCAGGCCGTTCTCCAAATGAGGAATGACAAGGTAAAGGAAGTGTTGTAGAGGCAGTGTTACTTACACAAAAGCTGGAGAGAGCATGGTCTTCTTGAGACATTTTAAAAACAAATAGAATGTAAAATGAGGAAATGGAAGAAATAATAGGGGAGAGCAAGACAGAAGACGGATTTTACAGAGCATCATAAACCATTACTATCAGGAGTTGGGAAGTCATTAAAGCAATATATAACAGGATACGGACTTTCCTACAAATACGTGAAGAAAGTCTGAAAGTGGCATGAATAATAGATTAGAGGAAAGCATTGAGACCAATTAGAAGATGTTTTTAGAAATTCTATGCAGAGATGACTGTAGCCTAAGCTGGCACAGCAGCATGAGCATGGCCATGAACGCTTCAAGCATGAGCGCTTCAAGAACAAGGACTCAATAGTACATAGGCTTTGGTTTAGGGGAGCGGCCCAGGGCTGGGAGCGTGATGATGTCAGTGTTGTTGTCCTGAACACCTAGGGCAACTGTGACGTTATTCAGAGAATAGCAAATGCTATGGATGGACCATATTAGGGCTGTGGAAAAGGGCAGGGGAAAAATGATGATTTGGGTTTAATTGTCCCACACTTGGCAATGCTTCCAAGTAATCTGTTTACAAACTTGAATTTATTTGAAACTACAAACTTGTAAACTATAAAAACTATAACACATATATTTGGAAGTCATTTACACATGGCTTACTATCAAAGCCACAGAAGTAGAGTATGTTTCCCAAAGATATTGTGTGGAAGAGGGAAAAGAAAGTAGGACAGAATGTTCTGGAACAAAGCATCAAAGCCAGCCCAGTGAGTCTAAGAAAAGGGGTCAGTGCTGAGTAGTATGTCCATGGTATTGGTGTAGCACAGTTGGTTTAACTATTCATCTATTGAGAGAAACTTTGGTTGTTGACTAAATAATGCTTCTATGAACAATTGAACAATTCTGTAAAGGGTTTTGTGTGGACTTAAATTTTTGTTTCTCTAGAATAAATCCCTAAGAGTGCAATTGCCAGACCATATGGTAAGTGTATGTTTAGTTTAGTTTTTCTTCTTTGATTTCATAGAAGCTGGCAAGCTATTTTCTTTTACTGATTCATTCAGGGTAGTAGTTCTTTTCTTTCAGCCTTTGAAACATGTGGTGACACTTTCTTCTGGCCCCACAGTTTCAGATTAGAATTTCACTGTTATTCAAATTGCTTTTCCCCTAAATGTAATGGGTCAATTATCTCCCATTATTTCTCATTATTTCTCAGTTGCCAAAAAAAAGCTAGTTTAATTCAAAAGACAATTTTAAATGAAATACTATTCTTTTCATATTCGCTTTTAATCAATACTGAAGTCTTTCAGTTTAGGAAACTTTGCAAACACATATGAGTTAACAGCATTTTTAATTAGCTCTTTCACCACACATATTCTAAAAATTTAACTGAAAAATCTATACTAAATTTTATAAACATGCAAGCCTTTATCTTCTTGGCATAATGTAAACAACAATCATCTCATGAGGCACTGTTGTTTTTTTTAAATCTGACTGTTTTTTCAAGTGATAAACCAAAACTGTGACTTTGTATCTGGCAGTGAACCAACAGTGAGTCACAAGAGAGAAAAACTTCAGGTGCTTATGACAGGAGGGGACATAAAATGAATTTACTGACAGAATTTAATGTTGCAAGAAATAATGTTATCATTAATGTTTTTTTACTTATTTTTTATTGTTGTTCCATGATACTCTTGCCCATATGGTTAAGCCCTTACCACATGCATATAAATGTACAAAGATCAGCATGATGTTGTAATACCAAAAATTTTTATTTTCAAATCAACTGCATCATTGGGTTAAGTAAAATTCAGGTATCCAAATAAGGAACCTATGATCATTTGAGATTGTTAAAATTAAGTTTACAAACTATGTGCTCAGGATTTGATATCATAAACTATGTCTTTAATTAATGATGAAAAAAATGATTCAATAATATATATTGAGTGCTTACTTTGTGTCTGATAATATTTGAAGAATTTTGAACATATTACTGATTTAACCCTCTCAGCAATTACAGGATATATTACAGATGAAGAACGTGGGGCAAGCATAAACTATATAGTGCCTTATCTGAGCAAGGATGAGCAAACTACTAAGTGATATAACCAGAAATTAAACCCAGGTAATCTGACTCAAGAACCCAGCTCATAGCCCCTAAACTCAACATCTTCTTTAAGAAACATATATGGTCATTTTTTCTGCCCGCTGTAACAGTCAACATTGGAAGATATAAGCAAAATAAACTTTTATGCAGTAACCAGAGAGTCAGTCATATGGAAAAATTAAAGAGCTTGAATATTTTTTCAACTTGGCAAACCCTTAGATGACAGGTCATGGCCACCTGTCCTGTCATTGTCGACACCTTCTTTCACCCTGTATCTCCACTGGCTTTCTTTGTTGTGAAGTGTTTGTATCGAAAAGTAGGCGAGTGAAAAAACTGAAATGATTTAGACCACAGAGTACAATATTTTTATTTCAGTCTTTAAAAGGTCACTAAGGCTGAACAGCACTAAATTACATTGCTAAAACCACAGTGTCTGTAAACGCAATGCACTTTCACAGCTGGTTTTCTCAATCTGAGTTAGATTTGCATTTTGGAAATCGTATTAAGGTGCCAGTAAGGGGTAAATTGGGCTTCTTATTTTGATTGAAATTTTTGGAACACAGAAGTACTTTGTTTTTTAAAGCATACTTTCAAAAAGTGCATTTAAAATGATAATCTTTGAAAGTATTTATTGATCAAAAACAGGAATAACAAGTTTCAAACAGTAAAATATTTAGTGTTTATTTTTCACAAATTCTAATAAAAATAGCAAATAATAAAGGAGTTTAAATCTTAAAACAAGTAAACCACATACACAAAAAATTGAAAATCATTTGATAGATTCTTGTTTGTATTTTTGTGCAGGGGCAAAAAATACATCTTGTGTTTCTTCCACTTTCTGATTAACTTCTATTTAATCCTATGTAGAGAGAGCAGCTTCCCTATAGTGAAGGAAATCAAGGACAATCCTTCTAATTATACAGTGAAAGCTATTGGTATTTGGGAAAACTGATTTGTTGCCAATAGAATGTCTCGTAAGTACTTTATGCTCTTCTGTATTAGAATAGCATATTGACCTCCTTCGTTATCTAAAGTTTAAAGACTTTCGATCCAATCCCCCACTGGTTTTTTAATTCTATTTCATTGCGGTTGAATGAGAAGATCGAGAAGTCCAAACACTAATTTAGAACTATTCCATGCTGCTCTGGTCCAGGTCTCAAACAGAAATTTTCTAGAAACATCTCAGAACCTGGTGACAAGAATGTAAGGGGCAACAAACTTTATTACGTAAAGAGTACGTGGTACCCTGTGTTATCTATTGCCTGATCTCAGAGTCTAAAATTTCCAACATTAGATTTCCTGTTTGGCTAAAGCATCATCTTTAAAAAGAAAGAAAGACCAATAAGAGAATGTAAAATCAAGTACCTCTTAATGGTACAATAAAAACAAAAACTCGAAATGATTCTGAGGAGAGCACACTCAGCTTAGCTGGCACAGAGCCGTGTGATACACAAGCATATTACACAATAGGATGGAGGGGGAGTTATTTGCACAAAAAAAAAAAAGGGTTTTTTTTTGTCTCTGGCAAAATTTACTTACACAAAATAGATATATTTTCCTAGATCATTTTAGAGACTAAATTTCTTTATGACATGCTGACTTGTTTGATAATCATAATAAATTTCCATACTTCTCAGGAGGTAAGTATTAGCTTTAAAATTGACCAAGAAGCCATGTGTTTGCATATTTGTTGGAAGGTGATCCTTGGACTAGCTAGATCACTGAGTACTGAAGAGCAAAGTTTTGATTGGGTGTTCTATTTCAATTTCAAAAAGGTTATAAATTGGACTTCAAAACTGGTAGATGTTTACCCAAAATTATAGCATAGTAGTTCTGTTACCACCGGTATTTAGTTATTAAAGGGAAAAGGAAGCAAAGGGATTTAGACATTGAGCTTAACAAACTTGGAAGTATAAGCCTGTTTGCTTCACCAGGAAGCTACGGTTTTTCACACTCTAGGGGGTGATAGGATTGTGCTCCACCAGGGGATTAACACTCCTCCTTCTGCCTGCTTTGGCACCAGATTGTTGGGAGTGCACAAGAGTAGGCGCTGGACCATGGAAACCTAGCTGACTCACTGGGGGTGCAAACCTATCCAAAGCCAGTGACAAGTGGGGAAGTTTATTGGTTCCTTTGAAAAGGCAACTTGATCTGTCCAAATCCAAGCTCACGGCTATGACCCTACGAGAACAAAGGATCTCACTCATTCTCTCTCTCTCTCTCTCTCTCTCTTTCTCTCTCTCTTTCTCTCTCCCTCTCACTCTCTCCCCCCCGCCACTAGCTGGTGATGCACTTGCCCTGTGCAATTTCAAGTCCTCTCTCCATAGCCATGCAGCTCTAGCAGACATGTGGTCCATGGCCATGAGGACACCACATTCAGGCTCTAGGAGGGAGTTTGAATACCACAGCACAGCAACGAACTGCAGCTGGAAACACACGCTAAGCTAGCTAGAGACTGGACTGACCTGTATTTCAATATGGAGCAGAAAGTCAGGACACTGGCTTTTGTCTTGGCTTTGCTGAGGACACAGTTGGACTTTTTCCATTATGAGAAGGATAGAAATGGAACATTGGAAAGTCAGGAGGGGAAGCCCCTTAATTTGACATCATCAATAAAGTCTACCACAAAGCCTCATCCTCCTGTGAGGGTCTCAGGAAATTCTTGCCCCCACAACACTATAAGAACTCGACTTCCACCAATAAAAGTTCCTTTGGAAATAACGTCAAACCTTATTGTTTTAATGATCAGTAAGGAAGTGAAATTTAAAATGCAATCCCCAATGTGAACGTAATAAATCAAACAGACTTTTTTTAAAGAAACTTTAAATAGGCCTATCATTATTGTACATTTCTTAAAACTTCTATCAATATAGTTGGAAAATAATGGTTTTGACATCAAGAATTGAGAAGATTGAGTCAATTCTCAGTAAGTAATTAGAACTCTGGTACTTATAAATGTCAGTTACTAGTTTTGCATTCTTCTACATATAAAGGATTTAAATTAAATATGATAACTCATGGTGAAAAGCACAAAGACAAAAAACACTGGAACTAGAATCATGATCAAAGCTTAATATTAAGAGTATAGGAACAGCCATTATAAAGATTATGTATTCAAGAAACATATGAAGTCTCCATGGACATGAACATTGGAGCGGGGGTTAACTATGGAAGAGGGAGGCAGACTCAGTAGAGGGGGGAAAATGAGGGAAATAATTAGAACAAATGTAAATCATAAAAAATAAAAGAGATTATGTATTCACTTATGTACTATAGGTATCATTAAACAAATACGTGTGCAGAACTGCTTTGGGGCAGTAAAAATCAAAAGTGATTTATGCTGGGGGGAATACGTTTTGTTTTTCCAATGAAGACAAATGTTAAATTAATTTAACCTGCTTTTATATAAATATTAACTAGGTTCCTGGAGTCAAAAACTAGTAGAGAAAAATAGTAATAGAAAATTTGTTTCCCAAAATTTTGTTCCCAAAACTGGTTATATATTTCATTAAAAATAAAGTTATATTTTATCACTATAAAATAAACATCAGATAGAAAAAAACTTAAAATATTATCACTTGCATGTAGTGTTTTCATGAATGTTTATCTAAGACTTCAGTAGTTTCCTCACTATCAATGATAAATAAGGACTTATAAAGTGTTCATCATGTTTAATTTGGTTTTTCTTTCACCCTTGAAATGTGGGCCATATTAAGTATGTACCTTTAAATATTTATGTGCTATGGAAATTGCAAATCAAATGTGTCCCCATGTAACATTTTTGAAATAAACATTTCAGCAAAGGGCTAATGTCTACACAATAACCTCACAGATTTAAACAGCAAAATATTTTTTAAAAACTTTACCCAAATATCCAGGGAAATCCAGTCAGTCACTAAAAGATGCTGAATATTTGAGGACTGTTGGTTTTATTTTAGTGGTATGAGAAGACTACTAAACTCAAAGCAACAAAACCTAAAGCATAGCAAAACAAAGAAAAACAGAATAGCAGTTAGGAGGCTATTACGAGAATTAAGATAAAATAATGCAACATTTTTATGAAATAGCAGAAATGACAGTAAGCGAAGATAAAGGAAAGACTGTGTCTTCCCAATGCACATCTTACTGAAGCTAAATATTCAACCTGGTGCATTGCATTTGAGGGTTACATAACAAGAATGGAAAAGAGGAAAAATAATCAACACTGATAGGAGCCATTAAAAGGTGCACACATTTTAAACTGGAAACATACAGACAATTTGTCTTCTTTTATTGCTGTAGTTCCCCGTACCTCCTGCCAGACCATTCATTAATGCCTAGTATTTTCTCTGCATGTTTGTGATCACACATGTCTGTATCCATATGTGTTCCCAGCTCACCATATGACACTGGAATACTATATGACTCCAAATCTCAGAAAATTCAGTGACGGTCTTAGCTTTTTGCTTTCAAATCTGAAAAGTTAGCTAATACTACTCTTGGACATGAGCAATTGTTAGCATTTAACACATTTTTTTCTTAGTACTTGGAGGCAAGAAAGATCATGACTTGTCTGTTTTATGTTTAGAGCTGAAAATCCTAAGTATAAGGAGCATCTGAGGGAAAAAAAAATGCTGCCATGGCTTTTTTACCTTGTCAGAAATGCCTTGATATCTCTGTAGTTTCTATTCATGAAAGCTGTATTTCTTTTTGCACTATTGGTAGCATGCAGCTCACCAACATTTAAGAAAATGCAATGCATTTGCAAGTGGTCATTAAAATCCTACCTTTTCCAGGAAGATAAACACATTCTCAGAAAAGTATTAGATAATACTCGCATATTTTGATATTCCTCCAGATAATAGATCTTAAAGTCAAGAAATTGAGGTGAGTCAGAGTTGGAAGGAGGAAGGGAATTCTTAAGCATTTCCTTGAATTAAGATCGAGTGGAAAGAAATAGTAGCATCTTCTTGGGAACTGTTTTGTGAAAGCAGTTTTTAAATTCTACTTTAAAATACATGTGATTTCTTTGTGCAGTGTATACACAAAATAACTATAATAAAATGGGTGAATGTTAAAATAAGCATTAAAAATCGTATCCAAATATTTTACATTATAATTAATTAATACATAAAAGTGAACATATAATTTATAAATTATTTTCTTAAAAATATTAATCTGTGACTGTGGCCACTAGATTATTTACTGACATATGTAATAGATCCTAATATTTGATTTAAATATTATTTTATCTATAGATTTTAGAGAAAGAGAGAAAGAAAGAAAGAGAGACAGAGGAAGAGAGAAAGAAAGGAGAGAGACCTAGATAGAGAGACAGAAACATCAATTTATTGTTCCACTTACGTATGCACTCATTGGTCACAAACTCCTGCATGTGACTTGACCAGGGATCTCACCCACAACCTTGGCATATGAGGACTGTGCTGTAACCAACTGAGCTACCCAGCCAGGTCCCTGGGTCCTAATATTTTAACTAATAAATTTATTTACTTTATCCAGCAATATTAAGAATTAATCCATTCACTCAAAAGCATTCATGTCCCATCAGAATTAAATATATATGAAAAAATCATCAACTATCAACTTTTAAAAAATAGAAACCTTAAGATGAAGTTAAAACTTTATCATACAGATAAAGAATGTTATTACAAAATTAAGAAAGAAAAACATATATGCCATTTTGTAATACAAACTATTTAACATTTTAGATTATGTATTTTTTGTATGGTTTCAGTGAAAATAACAGGTAAACAAAATTCACTTCATTATCACATTACATTTGTGTATTCATGTTTAAATCAAGATTGCATTTTTTATACGAAAATGTAAGTTTGTAACTGATAAAATGTAAAATTCCAGAGCTGCTCCAGAGCCAGAGAAGAATATTTAATATTATTACAGAGACCTATTTTTTTTTCTGCAACAGGAATATACTCTCCAGCTAAATCTCAGTGGTAGACCCATTCTTTTAGACAAAATGGCCCAGACTAAAACTTTTCTAGTTTCAGAAGCCTGTGTGCATGTGTGTGTCTGTGTGTATTTTGAGGAGTTAGTGGAAGGACAGTGAACTAGGAAAGGATTCACAGAGGCAGTTGCTCACAGAAGGAGAAAAGCCATTTCCGGTTACAGTAAGGAGCAGCAGCAGTAATTTTAAGAATATGTTTGAGGAAACAGCTTTCAGTTGCAGCGAGATAAAGATACTTCCGTAAAGTGGACTCTGATCAATGGAGGCTTTACTCTGGTGACAAATAGGAACTCTGGAAGAGGAAATGACCTTTCTGGCACATGCTGCATGTGGCCCTCACAGAAAATGTTCATCAGAAACTAAGGTGGCAAGAAAGGAAAACTAGTGCAAATAAATATAAAATGGTTCATTAAAAAATTACAATACAGGAAGGTATTGAAAAATATTAGCAAAGTGACCATATCTTATAAAGCTTGCATTATTCATCTCTATAACTGAATATTGTTTCTATTCCACGGTTTATTTAGTGATCCTTATGCAATTATTTTGATTTCTATTGTAAAGTCATTCCTTTTTTTTTTAAAGATTTTATTTTTATTTATTTTTTTTAGAGAGAGGGGAAGGGAGGGAGAAAGAGAGGGAGAGAAACAGCAATGTATGGTTGCCTCTCACATGGCCCTCACTGGGGACCTGGCCCTCAACCCAGGCATGTGCCCTGACTGGGAATCGAACCAGGACCGCTTGGTTCCCAGCCCACGCTCAATCCACTGAGCTACACCAGCCAGGGCTGTAAAGTCATTCTTTAAATTAGGAATGCTTATCCTCGTAAGTGGTATTACAGACACACACCTGAAGCTAGCACACCCCACCTACGAAACTCCAGGTGTACGTTTCTGAATGGAATTTGTGCTCTACTAATGTTCTGCTATTTGGTGTTTGTGTTCTACTCCTCCAGTTGCATTTTTGGTTCCAAATGTCACATAAATTATTACTGTCAGGCCTATTGCTCCTTTTCCCTCACCTGTCTCTCTCAGAACTCACATAAAAGTCCTATGTGTGTTTTCAGCCATTGTCCCTCCCGCAATCCATTCTCCGCACTGTGGCCGGAGTGCAGTCTTAGAAATATAAAGTACATTTATTAAAATATTTAGAACAAAATTCAAACTCCTTACTCTGAAAGCCAACTCTAACATTTTAAACCAGTACTCACATTTAATTTGCTTATTATTGTTACAAAGGGGATCTGGCCAGATCACTGGACTATGGGGAGGGCCACTCGAGGGGACCCACAAGAGCTTGCCTTCTGGAGAGGGAAGGGTCAGGAAGCACCTGAAGACAGTGAGATTGAACACTGAAGTCTCATCTGGCATGTGACAGATTTCCAACCCTCGGGTAAAGATTAAACAAACCCACTCGTGACACTCTGCACACTGGGCATGGCTAGAAACCGTCCTCCCCCTCCTGGATCTGGTGGCAAGAGGAGGGGCAGAGACGCTGCCACAGCTGCTGAGGAGCTGATGGACGCCAGCCTGGATTGGCTGCGAATTCGGACACTTCTGGCACGTGTAGGATTTGGGGCCTGGATTTTTAACGGAGAGGCAGGCAGAGTCTCACCCTTCAGGTTCCCCCTTGCTCACTGGGTTGGGGCCCTAGTGTTTCCGGGCTGGCCGGCACTGAAAGCTGCACGACATGAACGACCAGGAGACAAGCCCCAGGTCTCCACCCCACGCAAGAAGCAGTGGCGGCTTGTGCAATTGGTGCTGCACTGGGCGGGCCTGCCCAGCGAGACACACAGACACCGTGATGAGTGGACCGTGGCTGGAGTGGCGGAGCGCAGGCACTGGGTCCGTGGGCAGTGTGAGGAGGGAAGGGCAGTGCTCAGTGAGGAGGGTCCCAATATGCACAGACTCCAAAAACATGCCTGAAGTGGAACAGTGACCAGAAACTAGCTAAGCTGCCTGTGTTTCCCAAAGGACGGTATTTTAAGTGGGAGAAGGGATTCCAGGGGCAGCCCTAAACGAATCTGGTAAAGGGTAGGGGGCGGTATGTGTCTTTGTGTATTTTAGAGGGAATGGGCTTTGAGGACAGAAGACCATTATTCTTCCCAAATTGTATAGTTTAAATAAAAGACTCTTTTCCTTTTTGTCGATCTGGGATTTATGAGTGGAGGGCAGCAGAACTCCATGTAACTCTTGGGTAACATCACTACGTTATTCTTACACTCTAAAGCTCAAGCAAGTTCACTTGAAAAATAAAACTTATAAATCATATCAGGGCATAATAAGTTTCATGGCTCTAATCTTATATCCCCACCATTGTGGAGAGTTCAATCATTTAAGACTTCTGTAACAAGTCAATAATGTAGCAATATCTTCATATGTTATAAAGATAATATTTTTAAATGTAAAAATGTAAATGTAAAGATCCACATGTACAAACCATGCATTTATATATGTAAAGATTATGAATGTATGGTCAAGTATATGAAACTATTTTGAAAGTAACTGTGTTTCATTGATGTTTGCACCCTATAGATTGCAATGACTTGACTGAAAGTAAAACCAAGATTGTGTTAACAGAAGCTATTAAAATATTCTGGTCTTATAACTAGGTTATAAACAAATCTTACTGCTAAGTCAGTGGTATATGTACTGAGCCCATAATATAGTACTTTTAAAGAAAATATGACAGTCTTTCAGAATTTTAGACTTTTGAATTAGAGATTTTAGTTGTAAGTCATGTAGCCCAGCAGCATTTCTCAGTGTAATTCGAATAATTGTTTTCTCCAATCTCTCAGCACTGCCCGATGCTGATAGCACAGGCGGCAAACACTTAGACTGAGCCCTTGAAGGCTGAGAGGTAATTAGGAACAGGTGACAGAAAATGGCTTCGGGTGGTCAGGGCGCTGAGAGCTGCAAATGCAATGTGTGCTTGACTTCCTTTTGTATACTTACCAGGACCAATGCTAAGTTAAGCCTTTGTGATAAAAATATAAAAATTGAAATCACATCTAATGTTTATAACAACTCCAACAGGTAGATAACAGTATTATTTTGAAGAAAAACAGATTGAAGAGTGGTGTAACTGGCCCAAGGGTCAAGTACGGAGTAATAAGTGTCAGTGAAACAGCACACTGGCTCTGCTCCCTTAAAATTGATTGGTGATTAATGCAATCCCTGAGTTATTTGCAATACGAAGACAATGCTGCACACATGTGCCACTCAAGCCCTCAAAAGGACCCCAGAAGCTAGAATCTTCAGTCTACAAGAATGACGTAACAGAGCTGGCCCCTGGAGCCCTTTACAAAATGATAGGTCCTTCAGTAAGGATGATCCAGTGCCCAGGCTAAACGTATACAAATACCAAACTGACCAATCAAACACTGCCAGATTACAATCCCTGTGTGCTTTCTCTTTCCCTAGAACCTTATCCATAGTTGGCCAAGTTCCAAAATCCTCCAACCAAAATTTTCCTCACCAGTATTGCATGCTACCCTGTTCTCCCTAACCCTTAAAACTTGTTCAAACCCCCAGATCTTGGGGAAAGATTTGAGTAGTGTCTCCTGTGTCCTGTGAGTCAACTCAGCAATAAATAAATAGCATTTTCTTTTCTCAAAGGTGGTGTGAAAGTTTTGGCTCCTATGCACATTGGGCAGTAGGTCCTTGAAAACAATACCAGAATCCAGTCCCAAGTCTGTCTGATTCTATTTATAGCCCATACAAAGTCTTCTCAGATATTTTACATTGAATGAGTCATTCCAAAATCCAAGAGGACAGTTCCAATGGAAGTAGATTACTAGATTCTCTTTCAAATACCAGGAATAAGAGCAAGAAAAAGTAAGTTTTAACAGATCTTCCAGGAAGTTTTGCAGTAGTTCAGTCATTTCTTAAGGATCTTTATTCCCTTTTGTCTAAAAGTCTTCTATTTTTAGGAGTCCCGTTACAAACCGTGGGTATCAATATGGACAAGGACATTTTCACCATTAGGAAGCATGATTCCAGCAGAGACTGGTTTATTGTCTGAGAGTTATCTCAGAACAAGACCCCTGCCCTGGCTGGTGTGGCTCAGTGGATTGAGTACTGGCCTGAGAGCCAAGGGGTGGCCTAGTGGATTCTCAGTCTAGGCACATGCCTGGCTTGTGGCCAGGTTCTCAGTAGGAGGAGGGCTAGAGATAACCACACATTGATGTTTCTCTCCCTCTCTTTCTCCCTCTTTTCCCCTCTCTAAAAATAAATAAATAAAATCTTAAAAAACAAACAAACAAGACCCCGTATGTATGGTAGTGGTGAATACTTATGGGTTTTATGGGTTAGGAGTTTTGTGATCTGAGAGTTAAAGGATATAGAAGCAAAAACATATGAGAAAAAATTTTGGAAATTATTTTTGAGACATATACAAGGTCTTTCTGGAAAAATCAGACCATGTTAATATAATTAGAATGGTTTGTGCAACATGGATGCAACCCGGCATCTGAGGAGAGTGAACTGGAATGCACTTGTATGAACAGTGATGACTTCACTGTACTAGTCAATGGGGGCAGTAAACGCCATTGAGTGAGCATGTGCACTGTGTGGTCATCCTATTCAGAGTGACTGAGCTAGTAGAGCAGTGAATCTGCATCAAATTCTGCATTGAGCTTAAACATTCCTCCATGGAAATTATTCAGATGATTCCGAAGGTTGCAGCTACGTGGCAACTGGTGATTGGCAGTATCTTCACAACAGTGCACTGACTCATGCATCACGTCTCATGCAGAGTTTTTTGGAGAAAAATCAAATCACCCAGGTGACTCAGTCCCTGTACAGCCCAGATTTGGCACCCTGTGACTCTGGCTTTTCCCAAAACTAAAATCACCTTTGAAAGGGAAGAGATTTCAGACCATCAATGAGATTCAGGAAGGATGGCAGGGCAGCTGATGGCAATTGGGAGGAATGTGTGAGGTCCCAAGGTGCCTACTTTGAAAGGGACTGAGGTATCATTACCCTACGTGTAGTATTCCTTGTATTTTGTATCTTCTTTAAATGTCTCTATTTTTCATATTACATGTACAGATACCTTCTGCACAAACCTTGTAAATAAATTCAGAGAAGAAAAAAGCAATTTTTACAAGCACTATTTATTTTCTAAAACATATAATGATATTCTACCTACTACTGCATTTGTTATACCAAAATTTTAATGTCTCATCCAAATTTACTAATATTTCAGTTTTTGCTGTGGAGGTTGTGATTATTTTGCTTTTTTAGCTTGTGTTTTGGTTAACAAAAGAATATTTATATCTACATTCAATTTTCATGATGCAATCTCATTTTAAAAAATCATTTTTGTTAGAATTAAATTGACCTATATGCATTCTTACTCTGTACTGTGTTAGATTCCTTGAAAGGGATTTCACATTTTTCTTAGCATGATTTCTTATAAAAATAACAGTGCTTTAAATCCAATGCCAATTAGAAAGACATGACATTTGTTTTCTTTATATAATCTGTAAATTCATGAGTCAATGAGTTCTAGCTAAGTTTTATGAAAATCAATACATTGAGAAACAGCAACATTTCTGGCAGCTAAGGGAGTATGTTTTGTTAAAGAGAAAACCACAGGCCCCAAACAGTGTCACTGGTGTTAAAGCCCATGATAGCAAACCTAGATTAATACCTGACCTAATTGTTGTTTCAAACGTTGCTAGAAATATGATCTTAATCAGGCAGTCTGGAGTTTTCTAGTGGAGCACCAGTAAGGTAATCTGTCCTGCGGGCCCTCTCCACCCCCTTAGAAAGAAGAGGCAATTTGCATTATAAGAACCTTTATCATTCCCTTCCTCCCAAGAGATGTCTGGTCTAAAAATAATCCTTTTTTTTAAATTTTGTTAATAGATCTCTTGTCCCCCTCTCTCTCGTAGAAAACCTTTCTTTTTGTGCAACCTCTCAGAGAGGACCCCTCAAGTTGCTAGATAAGGTGCTACCCTTTTATGAATCATTTAACAAAGTTAATTAGATCTTCAAATTCATTCAGTCAAAGTTTGTTCCTTATCAGTATTTTATTCCTGGGAAGAGATCCGGGTAGCCCAGCGCAGCATTCATTCTAGCCCACTTATTACACTAAATGGATCTACATTTTCATGTAAGTTCTGGAAGCATCTTCTCCAAGATTGTGGAAGATCATTTATTCTGAGGGAAATGGAGTAACAATGTAGTGGAGAGAACCCCTTCCATTGATACTGGTCTCCCACCTTTCCACCTTGATTGTGATGTTTGAGTGCAGGAGACCATTCTGCGTGGCGGGGGCCCAGCTCTCACTCAAAAGGGCAAGCGGAAATCGACACAGGACCCACGCCCATGGATAGGTTCTCCGGTGGGGAATCAGGCCTGCATTGTACCTAGGCCATTTTGAGACTTCCTTTTTGCTAAAACTCCCTAACCCTAAATTGAGGCAGCAAAGGTTTTATTGCATATCTTTAAAGTAATTTCCTAAAATCCATGCTAAACCTTCTGAGGAGCTTAACCAGTTCAACCACTTTCCTCTTTACATTTGCAAATATCCTTCTTTCTTGATGTAATTAACAACATCCTCTCCTTTGTTATCTGTAAAAGGTAACCACCTAATGGGAACCTGTGCATAGTAAATGAGGACCATCCTAGATGAAATGTACCCAGAAAAGCAATAAAAGCCTGTCCAGGTGGGGTTCGGGGCCCTCTCTCACTCAGAGTGGCCGTGACTTCCCTTTTCCTCCACAGGACTTGGTAGTCTGTGTGAATTTGTCTCGTGTCTCAGCCATAACGCTGTGGACACTGCAGACACTGCAGGCCAGTGTTTGTATCATCTGAGGCCAATTATTTGCCCACTCCTTTATTTTTTAGGGTTCTATTACCCGCGTTGCTCTGAGTGATGCCAGTTCTATAACCACCTGCCTTATGTTTGGTTCTGGGCTACACAGGGGTGCCTCCATTGAACTTGTCAGCGATGCTTTTGCCTCTCACCAGTGCACTTTGTATAGCTTTCATAAGTAATATATTCTCTGGGATCTCTTGTAAAAAATAACCTTCTGATGGGTTTTCTGCCTTAGGTAGTATATTCACTCTAGCTTGCCCACTTTCTTGAGCTTTTTAATCCTCTCTTTCATGGTACTTCTGTCACATTTACCTCATTTGGTGTGTGTCTACGCTTTTGCCACGCTTCTTCCTGGCTTCCTGTTCACTCCATTTACTGAAGTCTTTCCCAGGAGACAGCCAATTGTCTATTGATGACAGGAAACTTCTTCCAAATCAATATATTCTCCATAATCCCACTTTGTTTTCACCATTCTTTGGCCTGTCCTCCTTACACTTTCGCCCCATACAAATTTGCCCGACGTCTATGTGTCTGTACATGTTGACTAGCTTCGCAGTCGGCTGAGTGCGTAGTCTCCTTTCTCTCTCATCAAGGATCGACATGCTCCCCGACAGTCATATCTGCTGAATGGCTGAGTGAATAAACAAACATTTTAACTAGTGTGCTTTTGGGCAAAACATGTTTTCTAGCCAGGAAAAAAAGAAACATTTTTTTTTTATTCTCAATGTAGCCTTTTTATGCGTGTGTGTATCTGCATGTGTTTCTCTCTCTCTCTATCTCTCCTTTTTTTTTTAATGTCTAGAATTTTGCATAAAAAAACTTCACTTAAAATGCCCATATTTTTCATCAGAAATTGTAGTTATATAGCCTGGT
>PVJI01027481.1:0-17606 GCA_004026765.1 Micronycteris hirsuta
GTCACTGACGACGGTGGTATAAAATACTTTCATTAATCTGCCTTTCATAATAATCCCTTTTATATATTCCGATTTTCATCAACAACAGCGGCATCTTTTCCCATCTATCTAATTTTCAACCAAAACTTTGCAAGATAAGGAGTAACAAGAAACTCTACAGACAAGGTCACTGAAAATAAATTAATGACATTATGTAAATTAAATTACATGTCAAATTTACAAATTCATTTCATTTTTTCATGTAATTTCGGGGGCCAGATGACAAAGCCTAAAAGACAGAAGAGTGAAGATGTGGTACCTTTGGGTCCATTTTCTGTTTGGTATAAACTCCATTCGCTGCCGTAAAGATATCATTCAGGAATACAAAAATATAGCCTTCCAGGTTAAAGGCAAGGTCAGAACTGAGAGAGAGAACACAAAAGGAAGACTATTCAGAAACTCACAGGTTGGCCTCAAAAGCCTGCCTGTTTCATCTTTCCCAATCAAATCCAATGGTGATGCCAGTAACTACCTTCCTCTGGCACAGTTTCCCCCTCTGTGCTGGCGAATGGTTAATTCCTCTGCTTTGCCTCCTGACAAAAACACAACCAGGCCATTCCTGGCTCCCACTTAATCATGAATGGCTTAGAACCAGAGGACATTAAGCATCTTCTTTTCACTGCAAAGCCCTTTCTTTTGCTAACTGATAAATTGGCATAACAATTGGTGAGCTCTGCTTTTCTAAGGGGAATGACTTAGGCAACAAACCCAGCGGCAGTTGCTTATTGTAGTAAATAGGGCCATCCCCAGGGTGCAGCCCTGTGGGGATAGCTGCGCAGTGACTGGGGCCGTTTGAGAAACTGACACCTACATCTGGTGCCCAAACGGCCACACTGTCCACCAGAATACCTTGTCCATCGAAACAGCAAAGCAGGCGGCCATTCCTTCTCTGCACCTTCTCTAAGGCTCCCCTCTTCCCATTCTTGTGAAACATCTCTTCAATTTGTACTTTAAATAAATAATACTGTATAAAAATATTCAAGGGGATGTGACATAGGGAGGAAAGAGAGAACAACATCTGAGCCAAGATGTGATTCATCCACCTGCACTTGACCTTGCAGACAGTGTAAGACCAATGTCATCACTCATAAATATACATTGCCAAGGAGGTGTCCTCTACCCCCTTAGGTTCAGTGACTAGAGGCCTGTGGATTTAACTGACAAGAGATACATGAACAGTAAAAAAAAAAAAATACAAATTGTAATAAATATTTTATGCGTACGGGAGTTCACAAAGAAGTAAAACTCAAGGAAGCTGTTAGATTCTGGGGTTTATATACCATTTTAACAAAGAGGGTTTAGGTTTTGAGGAACAAATTATGGAAAAGAGACTAGGAAATATATGGGGGAAACTAACAGAAGATAAGGGTTATTCTAGTTAGGTCTGTTTATGCTGACTCTCACCGACAGTGGTAAGAACTGCTTTCCTATTTCCGGGTCCAGGAAAGGGGACACCTTGACAAAGAGAAATTTATGATCTGCTTTTAGGCAGAAAAGGGAGGACAGAGATTCATACATCTGTTGATTCTCAATTGCCTTCAGCTCAAAACAATGTTTATGCCAAAGTGGCGTATTTTGGAGCAGCATGTCCTGATCCCCTTCAATATCAAAATAAGATTGACAAGGCTGAGAGGAACTGACTTGTTTACAAATAAGCAGGTTCATGGTTAACCCTTGTGGTTGTCATTTAGGGCTGCTCAGACATTCTATTTCTAACCAATGAGACGAAAGTAGAGAGGCAAAAACTGCATCAAGATCTGTATACAATTTAAACCAGGTTTTGCTTGATGCTTCCACTGGCATTATTATCTACATATATTTCTGAGAATGTCAGTTAATTTTAGATTATCACTATCAGAATACTTTGGCTCACCCACAGAATAGAATCTCTCAAAATAAGGGTTCAAACCTCCTGCCTACTCACATTAGGCTCAGTGACTGAAAGTTGGCCATTCCCTTCACTGGCAAAGAGCAGACTGAGCAAAACAGCCAGGTTTGTAGAGGAATGAAGGGAGGTGTTGCTCACTTCCTCAGAGAGCCTGAGGGAAATCCCAGAGTTCTCAGTTCTCTCTCCTAGGGATTGGGGAGTGGGGAAGTAGGGGCCAGGTCAGTTCCAAACATCATTTGTTTAGGCCAGTAGTGAAAGCATAGAAGTTTGAGAATAATTTTTTTAAGACTTTATTTATTTAGAGAGGTGAAGGGAGAGAGAAGAGAGGGAGAGAAACATCAATGTGTGGTTGCCTACTGTGTGCCCCCTACTGGGGACCTGGCCTGCAACCCAGACATGTGTCCTAGACTGGGAATTGAACCGGTGACCCTTTGATTCACAGGCTAGCACTCAGTCCACTGAGCCACATCAGCCAGGGCTGAGAGGAATTTACTTGTTTATAAATGAGCAGATTCATGGTTAACCCTTGTGGTTGTCATTTAGGGCTGTTCAGACATTCTATTTCAACTTTTTCTGACTTGCTTTGGCAAATAAAATGAAAAAGGAATTAATACCTCACTTCAGGGCCAAAGCTTGCAGAGTGAGTACACAATTCTCCATATGCCTCTTTCACCTCCTTTGAGGCAGGATCCCACAACATGGATCCCTGAGCAGAGCACACACATGGTATTAACTGGTACTGGTTTGCATGAGAGGTGTGAGCAGAATACATTTGATATGTTAAATAACCGAGATGAAATGTGGGGGCTGTTTGTTACAGCAGCATTAACTGGCTGATCCAACTGAGTCAGTCCATTCTAGGATTACTTACATTTGGATGAGTTATGTTTTGTAAAGAGAAAGTTAATTTTTGTAAAAAGTCTTGTGAAGACTTTTTTTGTAAAAGTCTTCAACTGGCTTTAAGTCAATGGTTTTCAAATTGAGCTTGAAGAAACCTAGAAGAGAGAGGCTACCCAGGAGAGATCCCCAGAGTGCTGTGAGGAGAGAGAACTTACAACAGAGCACCTCTCTTTTTAGCTATTTTACTCATCTGATTTTGTTTGGACAAAAGTCTTCATGCCTGAAACAGACTCTGAGTGCGGCTGCGTACTGTCTCCACAGGCACATACCACGGGGAGGGAACACGGCGCTGACACCAGGGGCCAGCCTCCAAGGGGCTGCCCTCCACCTCAGCCAGGACTGGGGAAGGGCAAGATACATGTGAAAACATAAATAATAAACCGTGGTCTTTGTGACCGTTTGGTGTGCTCTATTTTAAGTCTATTTCTTTGGGTTATTGTCTGTCTACCACTTAGAATGGTAGCTCTATGAAGGCAAGGATCCTTGTCTGTTTTGTTAACTGCTGGATTCCCCAGCACCCAGAATGATGCCTGGCACACAGTAAACACTCAGTACATTTTTGTTGACCTTGGCCACACACTAGTGTAAATCCTAGTTTATTATTACCTCATTTATTTCTCACAAGGAACCTACTAGGTGAATGCTATTCTAATCTCTACAGTACAGCTGAAATAACTGGGTCTAGGGAGGCTGAATAGCTTGTCTCAATTTATATAGCTAGTAGGTGAGGCGGCTGAATAAGATCCCAGAAATCCTGGCACTGCGGCCCACACCCTTATTTAATTTTCAAGTAACAATCCAGAACTCTCATTTCTAAATGAGTTAAGGTCACTAGTTTAGCTGAAATTCCTCTAACCTTTTCCTTCTTCCCTTCATTCAAGTAGGTGTTTCTTTTCTATTATAATCTTTACTTTGTAGGTGAGGAAACTGAGGCACAGGCAGGCTGAGAAAGAGCTGACCGAGGCAGGACTAAGTTTTAAACCCAGGGACTGTAACTGCCCAGGTGCTGTAACCACCATGCTATAAAAGACAGGAGTCTGAGCGCCTGCTTTCAAATGTAGACTTGGAGTTCTCATTCCTGCTCTTGCAGATTAGTAAGGTAGTAGTCATGCCCTGGTACTGTTGGCTCCTGACCCAAACATTACAAGACATTTCATGAGAGTATTCTTCTGCCTTGGAAATACTGACTTCTAAGGCATCACAGGATGACAAAACAAATCAGCATTCAAGAGATTAATAAATCTGTTACTCTTCTTAATCAAATGCCTAAGAAGTTTTCAAGTAAAATTTTTATACTGAAGACCAATATTCAGTAATAAAAGTAAACAGTTCAGTCCTTTTTTATGAAGAAATGCTGTACTAATATCTTATAATGCTCTCTTTATATATTCTCAGAAACGTTCCAGCCAATGCGGAATCCAGTTTGACTTTCACAGGAACACAGGGAGGTTCCCATAACACCAACAGATTGTCCCTTGGCTGCTCAATTCAACGGCAGCCAGATGGAAGATAAAAAATGAGGACGAGGCTGGGCCTGCTGTCAAACACACAAAGAAGTTATTGAGCAGAAACGGTCCAAAGTCTTACCCAGCTGCTATGACAGCACCGAGAACGATGGCAAAGACACTGACAATGATGTTCGAGGAATAGTGCTTCCTGTAATAAACACACAGATGGGCGGGTGAGAGACAGACAGTCCGAAGAAAGAAGGAGAGTAAAAAAATACATAGAACATATTTTTAAGACAAACTGAATATAAGCATCGTTAACAGTTTTATGGCTAAAATCAAATGAATAATGCTTTACCTAGAGAAAGCATGAAAAGTATCTGTACATAGATCAGTAAGTCTGACCAAATTTACTGCATTTCCTAAGAACCATCTTAATCTAATTACAAAGGCGTTACTCTGTTCTCACTAAAGCAACGCTGGGACAAAACACAGAACGGCTCCTGCTGCTGATCTGGTTGCTGCATACTTATATCAAGCATCCAAAGACTAAGATAAACTGGGCCATCATCCAAACTTCATTCCTAAATAACCTTCACAGCAAAATCAGGAATTACCTTTATGAATGTTATCCTTACGAAAAATTTCTAGCCCAACATTACAAAAATAAACTTATTCTAATGTTACATCACAATCGCTGCATCAGAATGGATTTCCCTGAGTGTCTCCCCTCCTAGCCTATATATACATGGACAATTTTTCCTCTGTATTTCAAAATCAGTGTATATTCCATCTGGCTCAGGAAACAGATTTACATCTGTTTGGGGGTCATTGGTTTTTTTAAAAATAAATTTCTACCACAAACATGTATTATTTGTCTAATGTAAAATTATAATTAAAAATCACTCATTAAGTTCAGAGGGTATTATGGAAACAGGAGACTATTTTTAAGATAAACTATTTGTCTTTAAGTTATTGCTACTATCAATTCAAATCAACCATTTGGAAAGAAGACTAGATATTGAGAATTTGCTAGGTAAAAATACTACAGGGAAGGGCAAACAGGACATCAGAGGAACGGAGGAAAAACAAAAATCACCCAAGGATGATGGTCTCCAGGAGTAAAGTGAGTGGAATGGTAAACTTCCTGAGCACAGTGAACATCGGCAAGCTGTCAAGAAAAGATTTAAGAAGAATAACATCAGGTACCAAAAGAAATTTTAACATGTTTTACATTTTTAATTAAGGCACTAATTTTCCAAATTAAATATGAGGAATTAACCTAATTCTCATGTATACTACTAACAGATCACATTAAAAAATTTAAAACGGGAGATTAAATATGTTTAGTCATTTTCACCTGTTAGTTATTTAAAACAACATAATATCCAACTACTACAAAACTATGCTAAACTAGCGCACCCTTTGGCAAAACAGATTGGGGCCATACATCAAGAGTCATTAAATGGGCCTAACCCTGGACCTAATTACTTCTTGTTGGGAAACTTATCCTAGGTAATCATCCAAAGAAAAGAAAAAACCATGTGTACAAAAGTGTTCACTGCAGTAGTATTTTTGGGAAAAGCATCAGAAACAACAAAATGTCAGACAACAAAGCAATGATTAAATAAATTATGATAAATACATTGAGGAAACATTATATGTGATAACTTTACCACTATTAGAAAATAAGTATTAAATAAAACAAGGAAGATACAAAATTATGTAGAGCCTACAACTATAACAAAGTACATTCTGTATATTTTTTAAAAAGACTAAAAATGAATATTTAAAATAGTGCTAGCAGATAGAATTACCAGTGATTTTTCCTCCAAAACTTTATGTACTGAGGTTACATTCAATGCTTTAAAAAAACACTTCCACCAACTCTTTAAACCCAGAGTTTCCAGGACACCACTCAATGCACAGCCAACAGATGGCCAGGGCTGGGACAGCCCACCTCCACCTGCTTCCAGATGGGACCCTCAGAAGACGGTGGCCTTGGGAAGGGAAGTCAGAACCCTGACCCAGAGGGGGAGTGGCCAGCTCCCCTGGACCAGACCTGAGACCTGAGGAGAGACTTCACGTTAACAGTGGCACTACAGCCAGAGACCAAGTGTGGAAAGGATTTTCAGGAACTTTATGTTCACACCTAAAGATTTCTTAGGAGAGCTTAATCTCTTGGGCAGGAAAGGGGGGAGGGTCAAAGGTTCTTTCTGAGTCTTTTGTTTCTTAATAAACAGCTTAAAATAAAAAAAAAAGATATGAGACTAGGTTGAATTGTCTTTGTCAAAGCAGTCAACTAAAACTCTTGTTACTTTCAATTAACATCAAAAAATATTTTTAAAGCCTGGCTGGTGTAGCTCAGTGGATTGAGCGCAGGCTGCGAACCAAGGGGTCACCAGTTGATTCCCAGTCAGGGCACATGCCTGGGTTGCGGGCTAGCTCCCCATTGAGGGGTGCACAAAAGGCAACCACATACTGATGTTTCTCTCCCTCTCTCTCTCCCTTCCCCTCTCTCTAAAATTAAATAAATATTTTTTTTTAAAGAAAGAAATCCTTACAATAATGGTAAATTATTTTCAACAAGGGTGCCAAGACAATACAACAGGTAAAGAACAGTCTTTTGAACAAATGATGCTGGGACAAGTGAACATCAGTTTTTCACGTATCCACTGATGATGATTATCTAGACCCGTTATTTCACTACAAATTGTAACATGGTGATTTTCTAACTATATTACCCCTTCTGTACTTATTGTGTAAACTTCTTCAATAAATACAAATTTTCACCATTTCACATAGGAAAGGAAGGATAAGAGAATCATTTATAAATGTTCAGAGAAATAATAGTGTTCTGTCACCTTCATTGGTAACTGATGAAAGTTGTTTGTTTGTTTGTTTTTTGCTCTCACGAATTCATAAACTGTCATTTGCTTGATACAAGTCTTTTATCAGCTTTGTGTTTGCAAATATTTTCTCTCAGTCTGTGGCTTATCTTTTCGTTCTCTTAACACAGTCTTTGGGAGCAGATGATTTAAATGTTAATGAAGTTCTGCTCTCATTTTTTTCCCTCATGGGTTGTGCTTTTGGTGTTGTATCTAAAAACTCATTGTCAAACCCAAAGTCATCTAGATTTTCTCCTAAGTTTTTTTCCAGAAGCTTTATAGTTTACATTTTACATTTAAGTGTATGATCATTTTAAAGTTAATTTTTGTGAAAGATGTAAGGCCTGTGCCTAGATTCAGTTTTTGGTGTGATGTCCAACTGTTTGAGCACCATTTGTTGAAAAGACTCTTTTCTGCTGGTGGGAATGTAAACTGGTACAGCAGGGGTGTCAAACCCATTTCCACCAGGGACCACATCAGCCTCGCAGTTGCCTTCAATGGGCAGAATGTAACTTTAGGACTGTATAAACGTAACTACTCCTTAACTAGGGGCAAGGAGCTCGGCACTGCCACCAGGTTGAAACAAGGTGCCAGGCCGGGTAAAACAAGGTGGAGGGCCGGATTCGGCCCACAGGCCTTGTGTTTGCCACTGTGTGGTACAGTACGGAGGTTCCTCAAAAAAATTAAAAACAGAGCTACTATGTGACCCAACTATCCCTCTTCTGGATATCTACTAAAAAAACTGATAACGCTTATTCATAAATACTTATCTATATATGCTCCTACATTTATTGTAGCATTATTTATAATAGCCAAAATATGGATATTATCTAAATGTCCTTTGACAGAAGACTGGATAAGAATACTGTATGTAGTACAGCTTTCGAAGGGTGACATTCAGCTGGCCAGCAGGGACACAGAATTTCCATCCTGCAACCATGGCCCAGTTTGTCCGTAACCTCGCAGAGAAGGCCCCAGTGCTGGTAAGTGCTGCTGTGACTTACTTGAAACCTGGATTGGCCACATTTTGGCACTATGCCAAGGTTGAACTGATTCCTCCAACATCTGCTGAGATCCTAACAGCTATTCCAAGCTTGAAAAAAATAGTCAATAGTGCTCAAACTGGTAGCTTCGAGCAGCTCACGGTTAAGGAAGCTGTGCTGAATGGTTTGGTTGCTGCTGAGGTGTGGATGTGGTTTTACGTCAGAGAGATCACAGGCAAGAGTGGCATCATTGGCTATCATGTTGGACGATCAGTCTTTAACATTTATTTCTTTTTGGTTTATTATTTGAATGTTCTTGGACCATGAGTGATCAGAATGGTATTTGAATAAAAAAAGACATATAAAAAAAAAGAATATGTGGTATATATACACAATGAAGTAATACTAAGCCTTAAAAAAAATAGGTAAAATACTACCATTTGCAACAACATGGAGAAATCTTAAGTGAAATAAGTCAGATGGAAAAGGATAAGAACCATATGGTTTCACTCATATATATAATATAACACAAAAAAGCAACAAATGAAGAAATGAAACAAACAAAAATCTCCCAGCTACAGCCCTGACTGGTGTGGCTCAGTCAGTTGTGTGTCATCCCACAAAGCTTCAGGTCGCCGGTTCGATTCCCGGTCAGGGCACACGCCAGGGTTGTGGGCCAGGTCCCCGGTTGGGAGTGTGTGAGAGGCAACCACACACTGATGTTTCTCTCCCTCTCTTTCTCCCTCCCTTCCCCTCTCTCTAAAATAAGTAAATAAAATCTAAAAAAGAAAACAACTCATAGATACAGACAACAGAATGGTGGTGACCAGAGGGGGAGGGGACTAAGGGGAGGACAAAGAGGGTCAAATATATGGTGAGGGGAGAGAACTAGACACCAGCTGTTAGTGCACAACAGAGTACATAGATGTTGTATTATAAACTTGTACATACGAAATTTATATAAAGTTATTAACCAACATTACCCCAACAAATTTAAGGGTTTTTTAAAAAGATGTTTCCACTAGGGTCACTAAAAAAAAAAAAGAAACCCTCATATGGGAGGCAGAGACCCCCAACGTGAGAGGTGGCAGCTGTCATTGCTAACTGAGGGCGCCACCCACAGGAGGACTCGGGGAAAGGCCAAGAGGGTGCGTGGCAGCACAGCAGTAACAGCTCCCACTGGGAGCCTCAAAACACATTTGAGGTAATTAAGGGAAAATGATTGCCCTGATCTCTAAGACAGCAACAAATCAACCAAAATGTGTAACTGAAAACAGTATTTCGCTTTTTTTTTTTTTTTCATAACCACACCTGTCCCTTTCCTCTCTAAACAAGAGAAAGACCACCAGCCAAATTTCACACTTCTCCATTTTATATGTCCTTCTCCTTCTGGTCTACCTTCTACCTGCCTCTTTGCCACTCACTATACAAGCAGCTTCTCCTCCATTGTTGTCACCCTTTGTACAAACTTCATCTTTGTCACAATACTAGTGACCGATGTATGTTCATTAGGCTATCTATTTCACAACAAGTTTCCTGATTTATAGGATGGCTGGGTCTTTCTACACTTCCATTTTTATATTTTACAGTTACTTTGAACAATAAGTTTAAATGCAAATTTCAGAAGTGTATAGCACACACTTGAAAATAATGTGTTATTTATTTTACCCTGTACCAAAGCTGACCTACACCAAATCTGACAGACTGTTTCTCCTTTTATAAAACTATGATGAAATGAAAAGCTACACAGAACCATGCTTAAATAAATGGTTCTTCTTGAATAAATCACCCTCTCTGTATCTTGATTCCAGAGAGCTCACTTTCTATGGGCAGATTTGAACATAAAAAAAGAGAAAGAAAAAAAGGAAAAAACAGCTTTTCAACATTTTTAAAATATATTTTATTGATTATGCTACTACAGTTGTCCCATTTTTCCCCCTTTATTCCCCTCTACCCCACACCTCCCCCCCACTCCCCGCCCTTTACATTTCTGTCCATGGGTCATACACATAAGTTCCCTGGCTTCTGCATTTCCTATACTACTCTTAACCTCCCCCTGTCTGTTTTCTACCTACCATTTATGCTACGTATTCTCTGTACTTTTCCCTGTTGATATCCCTCCATGCCTTATATAAATCCCTTTAACATTTCATATAATAAAGGCTGGGTGATGATGAACTCCTTGAACTTGACCTTATCTGAGAAGCACTTTATCTGCCCTTCCATTCTAAATGAAAGTTTTGCTGGATAGAGTAATCTTGGATGTAGGTCCTTGCCTTTCATGACTTGGTATATTTCTTTCCAACCCCTTCTTGCTTGAAAGGTTTCTCTTGAGAAATCAGCTGACAGTCTTATGGGAACTCCTTTGTGGGTAACTCTCCTTTTCTCTTGCTGCTTCTAAGATTCTCTCTTATTTTTAATCTTGAGTAATGTAATTATGATGTGCCTTGGTGTGTTCCTCTTTAGGTCTAACTTCTTTGGGATTCTCTGAGCTTCCTGGACTTCCTGGAAGTCTATTTCCTTTGCCAGATTGGGTAATTCTCCTTCATTATCTGTTCAAATAAGTTTTCATTCCCTTGATCTTCCTCTTCTCCTTCTGGCATCCCTCTGACCCAGATGTTGGGACATTTAAAGATGTCCTGGCGGTTCTTAAGCCTCTCATTGTTTTGAATTCTTGTTTCTTCATTCTTTTCTGGGTGAATGTTATTTTCTTCCTTCTGGTCCACTTCATTGATTTGAGTCCCAGTTTCCTTCTCATCCCTATTGGTTCCCTGCACATTTCCCCTCATTTCCTTTAGCATATCCTTCATTTGTTCATCTAATTTGTGACCAAATTCAACCAGTTCTGTGAGCATCCTGATTACCAGTGCTTTGAACTGTGCATCTGATAGGTTGGCTATCTCTTTGTCACTTAGTTATATTTTTTCTGGAGCTTTGATCTGTTCTTTCATTTGGGCCATTTTTTTTTTTCCTCAGTGTGCCTGTTACTTTAAGGGGCAGAGCCTTAGGTGTTCACCAGCGCAGGGTAACCCACGTCGTTGTGTTGTGATGCTGCCTGTAGGGGCAGGGAATAAGCGAACAATGGCAGTTGCTCCACTCTCTGCACTTCCCCCACTACCCACAAGCAAATTGGGCCCTTCTCTGCTGGTTCCCGGGTGGGTGGGCTTGTGAAGTTCCAAGTCCCTGTGGGTCTCTCCAATGAGCTCTCCAGTGAGGCTGGGAGTTCCTCCTGCTGCCTCCTCAACCCCCACAGGTGTTTTCAATCGGTGGTTTGAGGCTTTATTTTCCTGCGATGGTACGTTGTGCGGCCTGCTCCTCTCCCCAGCTTTTTCTCCCAGTTCATATGCACTCGAATGAGGGACCGCCCAGTCCACCAGTCTCGGCCCCGCTGGGTCCAGGTGGGCCAGCCATGTTTTGGCCAAGCGCGCCCGCTATGGGCCTCTCCAGGCAGCTGCAGCGTTGCCGGTACCGCTCCACAAACCACCGTCTCGCTGTGCGCTCTCTGCCCGGCTCTGCCCCGCTTACTGGTCTGGATGAACGTGTCTTCCTTAACTCCTTGGTTGTCGGACTTCCCCTCAGTTCGATTTTCTGTCAGTTCTGGCTGTTTTGGTTTTTTAAAGTGTTGTTTTTCCTCTTTTGGTTGTGCAAGGAGACACGGTGTGTCTAGCTATGCCTCCATCTTGGCCGGAAGACTCTTTTTAACATTTCCAAAAGCACTAAGAAATTAAACCCAAAACTCTATTTTATCTTATGAATTATTAAATATTATTGTGTTCTATATGTAGTCCAAGCAATATCTTGAAAATCCAAAAGTGGCCTTTTTAGCATTAGAAGCAAACAAGTGAAGAACCTCCAGTTAACCATTATGTGGCACTCTACCTTAATCTGCTTGTGCTTGATAATCCACTTATGTGGTTTCCAACGTAGAGGAGAGGCAGGGGAAACAGCTTCAATAAAAAAGAAAGAATATTTGGTTAGAGCCCCAATAATGTATTTTCCTTCATATATAAAAATGGTGACATTCACTCCCCAGCTGTAGGCAAATACTTCTGAGTTCTTTTCTCTGCAATGAATGTTAATTGTGCAGACTACAAAACACATTCACAAGTTTCTCCACAGGATCAAAGTAGCTCGGTGGGCACTGATGTCCACATTCACGGGGGAACTGGACAGAAACAGAAATCTTGGCCTTGTCCACATTAATAGACATGTTCCTAAAGGAAGCCTCCGGACAAGGACCTCTCTTGGTGAGTTAAGGATGGGTGTTTACAGTTCATGCATAAAGCTCAAAAGGCTGTAAAAAGTTGTGCAAACTTCTGTGTTCTGTGCATATATGCAGTCTTCTGGACAAAGGCAAAGTTGGTTCACATCCCACTGGAATGTCACAAGACTGGTGACCCATTCAAAAAGATGTGCATACCAGCCATGTTACTTTCAAGTTACTTTGTCTTAAAAGCCAGAACAATTATCCACATAAGTCAAGCAATGCACACCCTCACTCTGTACTTGAATTAGGTTTACTGAGCTCTAAGCTCCTGAATTATGTTCAGATTGTCAAGAGATACATAGTTCAGAACATACTGAAGAAACAAAATGTAAGACCTGGTCTTCCTTAAGTGAAAAAAATATATATCCTTTCACATGATAACTTTTAAGCACTTTTTAACTGACACAATAGTCCATAGCAATCAAGGTGAGTTTAACATTTCTTTTTCCTCTAAAAAGGCATTAAGCATGTAAGTAAGATAAGGTACTTACCTTACTCTTTGCAGGGCTCTGAAATACTAAGTATCATGTGCTAAAAACATTATAGAACTCTATCACAAGCCCTGGCTGGCGTAGCTCATTGGATTGAGCGCGGGCTGGGAACCAAAGGGTCCCGGTTCGATTCCCAGTCAGGGCACATGCCTGGGTTGCAGGCCAGGTCCCCGTGAGTGCCATGTGAGAAGCAACCATACATTGCTGTTTCTCTCCTTCTCTGTCTCCCTTCCCCTCTCTCTAAAAATAAATTAAAAAAAAAAAAAAAAAGAACTCTATCACAAGAAGATTTGCATAAGAAAGATGTGAGGGAGAGAGGCTTAGACCCAGGGCCGTCCCTTTCATTCGTCAACAGCTGTTCAGGTTAACAGCGGACAACAGACTCAAGAGCAACACAGCTGGTGATAACACAACTTCAGAGGCTCTTGGGCACTGAAAAGAATCAGTTGCCTTCATTTCCATAAATAATTCAAAATAAAAACAATACTGGCTTGTAGTTTCTGCTAACAGTGGGCTAATTATGCTTATCCCACTGCTGATATAAGGTAGATAAAATACCTTATAAAACTTTCATAAAAGCACAGAAGAATAGGAAAAATAGGAATTCCCAGGGCAAAACTTAAAGAGAGAACAGAAACCCAGAGAGAAACAACAGAAGCCTGAGGACAGTAGAATTTCATCTTCAAAATTTTGCTAAATAGATTTGTCTTCCAACCACAAAGGAAACATCTAGACTTCTTCAGACAAAAACAGGGGGACTTCATCGCCAGCTGTAAATTCTTAAGTAGGTGCTTCAACAAGGAGGCAAGTGTGAAGTGGCAGAGCAGAGGAAGCAGGAAGTGCCTGGTAGACACTGTGGGAGAAAGGGGGCCACACCCTAAACACAACAGCCTCAGGGGAGGCCCTCGTGGCAGCCACACCTGCGGAGAGACCTGCCGTAACCACAAAGGATGGCCTGAAATGAAAACTTATCAACTGAAAACAGCTCGTGGCGGGCAGTCACGTCCTAGGCTGGTATTTTTCCCTGACAGAGTCGATCTTTACATTACCTGAGCCTGTCTGTTGTCTTTTTGAAGCTATGATAACATGCCTTTGTGATGCCAAGGTTGCTTTTTCTGGACCTCTCAAAGCACCAGCACCACACCAGGGGGGAGCACAGACCCCCTCGTTGCTATTGTTACATGTTAATTGTTGACTATTAACTATCCTGTACCCACCTGTGTAAAAGATGTGTCTATCATTTTACTTTTTATCCAGTCCCAGGGGTTTCCCCACTTTGCTTCCTCCCACCTCCCTAATCACTGGTGGACTTCATGTAACGCATTTATGCCTACTCTTTTCATTGTAAAGTAAAAAATAAAGTGCAAGACTGCCATTCTCCTGAGGTTTTGCTTCCAAGCAACTGTCATCACTTTGACTCAAATAAACTCACAAAAAGTCTCTACAGGTCTGACTGTTTGTTACATTGACAATATGAATAAACATTGGTAGTTTTTTAAAAAAGAAAATAAAGTGTATTGTGAAATTTAAATAAAGGTAGAGTATATATTAAAGTATCTGCTGACAAAAGCACATAAACTGTGAGGAGAGATAAAAGCGTGAAAGGCCTGGTGTTGCGGAGGGGCAGGGTACAGGTATTCATCGCCTTTAGTTTGGTAAGTTAGTTATGCCTGTTGCAATTTCCAGGGTAACACTAAAAGAACTGAAACAGAAGCGATCCACCTCATGTAATTAAACACTTTACATCACCAGAAAGATTTAACTAGGTAATTTTTTTGGCACCTAAAGATACAGCCTAAAAATAAATAAAACAAAACACCTGGCAGAAATACTGAGAGAAATAAATCTACAATCGGAGATGACGGTTGTAACAATATTTCCCATTCCACATGCTCTTAAAATGTGACTTTGACACTTCCTTCCATCCAGAGGTAGGAATGCCTACATCCCTTCCTCTTAAAATTGGGTGGGGCTATTTTAACTAACAATGTACAAATGCAATGATGCTGTGTGACCTCTAAGGCTAGATGGAAAAGAGCAATGCAGCTTGGTGCCTCCTTGCTGGAATACTCTCACCCTTGAAGCCTTCAGCCAGCATGTAACCATTGTGATGACTGCCTGAGCCTGCCATTTTGTAAGAAGGCCCAAACTAGTCTAGATGCGTGACCACCGGAGAGGCCTGAGCTTATCAGAAGAGAAAGATACACAACCAGCCCCCAGGGGCACTAACCAACCCCACCCCCATCACTGTTTCAGCTTTGACATCATCTGTCTGCAACTATACAGGAGCTCCAGCCAGAACAGCCCACTTGAGACCTTCCTGAATTCCTTAACCACAGTAACTGAGAAATAATTAAATGATTACTGGGTTTTTTCCTATTTACGTATTTTGAGAGAGAGGGAGAGAAACATCGATGTGAGAGAGAAACACCAATCAGCTGCCTCCTGTTCACGCCCAACTGACTGGGGACCAGCGATCCGTAGCTTTGCGGAAGGACGCCCAACGACCTGAGCCACACCAGTCAGGCAATGATTGTTTTGATTCACTAAGTTAAGTTACGCAGCAAAAGATATCACAGATAAGAGGTATCTACAAAAAACCAACAACAACCCTGACAGGTGTGGCTCAGTGCGTTGGGCGTTGTCCCACAAACTTAAAGGTTGCAGGTTCAATTCCAGTCAGGACCCCAGGGGGGCGTGCAACAAGCAACCCATTGATATTTCTCTCTCACATCAATGGTCCCTTCCTTTCTCTCTCTCTCACTTCCCCTCTCTCTAAAAATAAATAAACCTTAAAAAAAAAACAGCAAAAATCTTATTTAGTGCTGAATTGTTAAAAGCTTTTCCTCTGAGATCAAAGATGCCCAGTATTACGGTTTCTATCAACCCTGAATTAGAGGTCTTATGTTATAGATAAAGCGAATGAAGAAATAAAAATGAGAATGTTGAAAAGAATGAAACAAAATAATCACTTTTTGCAGTGATTATTACCTAATTGTGAATGTAGAAATTTTCAAAAGAAACTATAAATAAATTGTGATTAATAGGTTACAGTTTTGCAGATACAAAAGCGGTATAAAAATATGGCCTCTAATATTTTCCAAATATGTATTTTTAAAAGACACATTCATAGCAAAACTAAAATAAGATAAAATAAAGAAGTACCTCAGAATAAATCTAACAAAAACATTAGAACTCTACAAAGAAAATTATTAAATTTTACCAAGAAGGTATATATATATATAGCCCGGCTGGTGTAGCTCAGTGGATTGAGCGCGGGCTGGGAACCAGAGGGTCCCGGTTCGATTCCCAGTCGGGGCACATGCCTGGGTTGCGGGCCAGGTCCCCGGTGAGGGCCACGTGAGAGGCAATCATGCATTGCTCTTTCTCCCTCCCTTCTCCTCTCTCTGAAAATAAATAAATAAATAAATAAAATCTTTAAAAAAAAAAGAAGGTATATATATATTATGTTCATGCACTGAAAGATCCAATACTTTAAAAATGTCAATGCATTCCAAACTGACTTACAACTTCTATGCAATCCCCAAATACCAAAAGGTTATTTTTCTGAAGCTTGACAAGCTGCTTCCAATATTTATATAGAAATGTGAAAGACCAAGAACAAGGAAGGAAAGACTTGTCCTGCTGTAATGGGGTGCAGCCAGGCCCCCCCAAAAGAGGGGTAACAGGTCCAGAACTTGGGGTGTCCAGAAAACCATGAAAATACAGGCTATCCCCACCCCCACGCGTCTGGGCTAGAGGATGGGACAGCTGGAGCAGGGCCTTTGAGAGTTACCCTGTATAGCAACAGTTAGTCAGCTTCATGCCTGATATGCAAAAACGGTTACTTTACATCTCTGTAACAGCTGGCTAGCTGCATAGATATGGTAAGTAGTTGTGGGCACTTTGAGCCAGGGAGATAGGCATGACTTCAACCCATGATGTAACTGGGAGGCAGCTCCCCTTTACAGCACTTGCATGAGAGCTTGGAGATGGTTCTCCCCACGCTACGGGGCCACACCTGCCCAGACTAACTATGGTAGCCCAGAAAGGCTGAAAACTGTGGGCAGGTGTAGCCAATTGTGGGAGGAGTCGGAAATGGGGGAGCAGAGGAAGATTCGCTCTGCGATTTAAACGCAGGCACGGCAGCCATATGGGTTCTAACTATGTGGTTTGGGGGCTCCCTTTACTATGCGGCCTAGGAAGTAGGAAAAAGCAAGATGTAGCAGCCATGCAGAGCTCTCTCCTAGTGGTTTGGAAGAATGCAGGAGAGACAATGCAGGAAGGAAAGGGGTGAAAGGGCTCTTGCCTTTCACTGAAGGGGTGGGCCACGAGGAGGTGCCATGTGGTTTTGGATTAAGAACTGGAGATCATGGAAACACAGCTGATGGTGCTGGGAACCGTGGGAGGCCTGCCAGCCGAGCACAGATTACTGGGAAAAACGGGAGTCTAGTCGAGCTATGGACTTCTTTTTTTTCCTGAGAAATGGAACCCCTTACTGGCCTGGTTGGGCAAAGAGGGATAGGAAGGACTAGTTGTGTTTGTGGGTGTTTTAGGGACTTTGGGATTTTTAACAGCGACACTCTGTCATTATCCTAAACCTGTATAACTTTTGAATAAATAGTTCCTTTCCAAACTCTGGCACTGACAGCCACAATTCCCAAGGGTGGCAGGCAAGGTAAACCTAGTGCAGAGGGACCCT
>PVJI01027482.1:0-17623 GCA_004026765.1 Micronycteris hirsuta
TTGTACAGTGCCAATGGCTAGCAGAAATTTTTACAAAGGTTCTCTCTTCTAAGCCCAGGCAACATGCCAGGTTGTGTCTTTAAAGACAAGGAAACTGAGGGAGAGAGGGGGGGGACGGGAGAGAGAGATACTTGCTTCTAATTCCCTGGTATATTGGGGAAATTGTAAACAGTAAAATGAAGTAAACATTTTTTTTTTTTCCTGAAAGGAGATTTCATCTGAATTCCAGGTAGCTCTTGAGAATATCCTGGGGACTTGCCTACTCTCAGGCCCAGAAGAGCAATATTTTCTTTCCTACTCTTATTTCAATTTAACCATACAATGAAGAGTTCCGGTGATTGAGGGGAAGGGAGCCAAAAACTAGACATTAATCCCCAAATAGGATGCAAAAAAGTCATCAAAGTTCCGGGTCATCAGACTGGATTTTCAGGGGCTATCGTCACTATTCTTTCCTTCCTTTGTGTGAAACAAGAACAAACAAACAACAACAAAAACGAGAAAATCCCCCAACACTTGCCTTGGGCAGCAATATCTGATGCTCAGAGTATGTCATCGGTAGGGCATATGGAGGAGAGGCCAGCTTGGTCCCTGCTTAAACAATGCTCAATATTTACTCTTGCTTAGCAATTCAATAAAAAGCATTCCCAAGGCCACACCAGACACCAAGAGGTTAGTCAAGATGGCGGTCAATAAACAAGCTGACCCAAGGTTATGGCTCATGTCCCATTAGCCTGGTTCTGACATAATTTCCCAAGAGCTACTGACTGATAATCTGCAGATCAGACCTGGTTAGAGAATATCTCATCCCACTTTTCCCAGTGGAATACCTCGTATACCAACTACTTGTCATGCCAAGAACACAGGGCCTGGGCTTGGTGGGCCTAGATAGCGAGGGACTTTATTTTTACAATACTTATCGCCGCCCCTTTATGTCCAGGCCAGCGGGCTCTGAAGCAGCTGGAAACAAGAGCCGGCTGGGGGCCCAGCTGAGCTGCCAGCTCCTCAGAGACTTCCACACCCAAAGTAAAGGATTGGCTCAAGGCCATACTGCTAAGTATTCTGGGAAGGACAGATGACAACACGAGGAGAAAGTGACCTTCACTCACCCTCAAGCAAATGCAAACTGACATCTGGATGAGGGTTGCTGAGGTTCCAGGAGAGCATCTCGCAGTCTTAACCAGATTCAGCAAACTCCTTGCTAATTCAGGTGAATGAAGAAGGCCAGTGTGCATTAGTGGAATTCCAAAACCACAACACGTAGGCTGTTTCTCTCAAGTTTATAGAGCAACTCAACTTTATCTTAACCTGGTTTCAAAGTGAGGTGTGTTTGTGCCCTCTGCTACTGAATCTATATCCATTTAGCATTATCAGCAGTCATTAAATTCAATAATTCACGACGTTAAGTTCCGCAAAGGTTTGCTCTCACGGCTATGACAAACACCCCTTACACTCTTGTTTACCGCATTTATTGACCCAGCTTGGCCTTCCTTCAAAGGCATCATAGAGATAAACCCAGGGCTGCTTGAAGTCAAATGATCATAAATTGCCAGTTAGCAGAGTACAAGTGGATGAAGTTTTTCCTTTATGGACTGAAACCTGTATTCTGTCCCCTTCTCGTGGGAGCTGTGAAAAGTCTGAACAGATGTTTAGACTCAGGGGAGGGACGCTTCACTGCTGCTGTACTTACTTCCTCCAGCAGGGTCCATTTCATTTCCTATGGACAAAAGAGGACAATTCTACCAGCCTAACTGCCACCTGGGGGAGGAGAAGCCCGGGATCCCAGTTCCCGGGAAGCATGATGAATTGAGAAAGGAATGCAGTATGTATGCCATGGAACCACACTTACCTCTGGCTTTTAGTTTCCAAAATTAGGTCTGCAAATTTGCTGGAGCGGTAGCTTGATCTCTGGGTGCATGAATGAAGCCGCTGATCAGCCGGGACATGAACCTTTCAGTCCGAGGCTCTCTCTGCATCTGTTTACCCCAGGTAGCCTCTCTCGGTGAGCACAAAGGGTGTGTATGTGTACGAAGAACCCACCTGTGACCGTGTTGACCTTTGATATTTATTTTCCTGAAGTATTTACCCTGGGATTACATAGTGTTTGTTTGGGGCATTATATTAAAAATTCTCCACAAAATCTCTTGGATGAAAGTACATTAATTGAATCACCCATTCAACAAATATTTATTGACCCCTCACAGTGTCCAAGGTGTTCAGCAGGTGAGGTGTGGCCTTGCCCTTTAAGACCTTATTTAGTTGGAGCAACAGAAGTATTTATAGATGTGGCCGAGCAGGGACTTGCATTTGTCTCCCACAATCAATCACTCCTTCCTTTTAGTAACAGAATTCCCCAGGCTGGGCATGTGGCTACCCTACACACTATGTTTCTTGGCTTAAATATGGGCATGTGACCATGTTCTGTCCAATGGGATATGAGTAAAAGCGAGATGTGCAACTTTGGGGTCATGTCCTTAAAAGGAAGCCACTTGTTCACTTTTCCTCCTCCCTCTTCCCAGGGCCCAGAATGTATATGTGGGAGTGTGAGCCAAATCCTACCATCATGAGAACGGCACAGTAGGGGACAGTGGAGTGACACCATGGAAGGGGTTGGGTCCCGGAGGGCCTTCGGGGGCAACCTCCTCTCCCTTGATTGCTTATCGGCTGGGGAGAGGGGGAAAGAGAGGAAGAGAGAAAGAAGGAAAATGAGTTCCTTTCTATTTGCTGAAGCCACTGTTAGTCTCTGTTAAAGTAGCTGAATTAATATCTCAACTAATATATACACATTTCCCTATTCGAACCAGGAGTTTCTGGAAGTCTCTTTATCACCCTCACCCCGTCAGCAAGCCCACACAGAGTAAGTGCTCACCTCATAGTTGTGCATGATTACACAGAGATATAGTTATTAAAAATCCCATTTGCTCTTATAAAATAATTTAATACCATTATAAGTATAATAAGAAGATAAAAGGATTAACGTGCAAGGAAAGCTCCAAAGTGATATCTGGCTTGGCTTCTAAAGAGCTTTAAAAAAGGCAAAGGGAACGTATCATTAATCCATTAGTTTCTAAAAGGTGAAAATATTTCAAAACAAGGGGATTTTATCAGATGACTGAGAAGCATGGAGGAAAGATTAAGAGAATAAACCTTTGCCTACGGTCAAGCACAACTAGGTAAATTAGCACTGGTCTTACAGACATTGCTGTGTGGGTAAGGTCTATTTTTAATTAAAAAAAAAAAAATAGATGGAAAATAGTTGCCCAGAAACAGCGCTGCGGAACCATATCTAACATCAGTGCTTCTGGCCTGGGACTGTCAATTGCCACTTTAGAACAGCTTTACTCTCACTGTGTCATTTTGGCAAATTGCTTAATGGCTGTAAGCCTCAGTTTCCTCATCTCTACAATGGCAATTCATCCCCAAACATGTATTGTTTGTTCTGAGTATAATTCTGAGTATAATTCTGAGTATACTGTGCTTTTGGGTGAAAAGCACACCTGAACAGGTAGACCAGGTAAAGCGGATTGCCCTCCCTCATGGGCGTGGGCCTCTAACAGTCAGGTGAAGGTCGGAAACAACCAGACAGATGCCCCTCCCCAGAGTAAAAGAGAATTCTTCCTGCCTGGCTGCCGGTGAACTGGAACGGCAGACCGGTTTTGTCCTGCCTTTAGACGCAAGCTGAAATATCGGCTCTTCTTGGGTCAGCCTTTAGACCAGAACTAGACCATCAGCTCTCCTGATTCTCAGGCCTTCGGATTTGGACTGCAATGAAACATCAGCTTTCCTGGGTCTCCAGTTTCCTTATCCACCCTGCAGATCTGGGAACTTGCCTGTATCCATAACCTTTATGATAAATATTTCTGTTTCTCTGGCAAACCGTGACTGGCTCGTGGTTCTTGACATGCTCATTCAAGGGGAGGGTCCCGTAGGCAGTTGGATGGGAGTCTGGAATTTGGGACTTAGTTTGGTGCTGCTAACAGATATTTGGGAATCACCGGCAAAGGTGGTATTTTAAGCCAGAACACTGGGTAGGATCATTGTGGGAATAAATATTGATAGAAAAGAGGAACTGTCATTAAGTCCTGGGTCCCTGAATGTCTAAAGATCAGGGACATTGGCCACAGAGACTGGGAAAAAGCAGCTATTGAGACAGGAGGGCACCAAGGAAATGTGTTGTCCCAAAGCTAAGGGGACATCAATCAAGGAGGAAGGAGTAATCTTTTCTACCAAATGCTGCTGATTAGTTGCTGTCACTGGCAGATGTCATTGCATTCAGCAATGCAGTAGCCACTGGTGACCTTGACAAAAAAAAGTAGCATGGGAGAAGTGAACTCAAAGCCCTTCGGAGTGTGCTTAGGAACCGAGGTAAGGAGGGAAGCTAGAGACAGTGAGTCTGGGCTGTCTTTAGAAGAGCTTTGTTTGAAAGGGGCGCAAGAAGACCGGCAAGCAGTTGGCAGGGAAAGGGGGTAGGTCAAAAGAAAGATTTTTTCTTTTTAATGAGAAAGCTAACAGCATGTTAATATCACCAGCTGCCATTTATGGAGCACCTGACTGCGGTGCTAGGTACTTTACATGTGACAATGCATTTAATCCTCCAAATGGTTTTGCAATGTAGATATTAATACTTCTATCTTTCATGCAAGGGGAGAGATGTTAAAACCACAATCAGCGAGTGGCTGTGCCAGGACTGAAACCCAGGTGCTTGTAAGTTGAAAGCTGGTAGTCATAATTACGACGGTACATTCATTGCCTCTATAACAGAGCCTGCCTCCCACAGGGAGAATGGACCTGCTCTGGCCCTGGGCATGTATATGTTAACTGTAGGATTCTCATCACAGAATGCAGGGAGCTTCTAATTGGGCAGAGCAATGTGCAAAGAGATTTGTATCTTTCCCTGGTCCCAACCTTTAGGAAGGAGGTGTATAACACAACATCCTTATGTGCACTTCTATACACTAACTCCATATGAGCAGCGCTTACATCACATCTAGGGAGAAAAACAAACAGTCGTGTGCCCACTCTATCTTCAGATTGGGCAGGGCAGTGGAAAGAAGTCCTGCCCTTTCTGACCTACCACACTAGCACGGATCCAAGGAGTTTCAAAATAGGTTATTTGCTGCTCCTACAATTGCTACATGAACCTGAGGGGGGCGCTGCTCTACAGAAGGGCTGCAGTGGGAAGAGGCTCACTGCTATCCTCAGCAAGAGAGCTCCTGGGGTTTCTGGCTACTGTCAAACCTTAAAAGGTACAAAAATCCAATATACCAAAATTATATCAGACTGCAATATTACAGGTTCCTTTTTTAAAATACATAATTTTTTTTATCTTCAATGAAAGGTAAGTTGCTCCTGGAATCTTTGTTTACACTCAAAATAAGTCTTGATTCTAAAGCTGTATGGAAATTCCCTGCACGGAAGAGACAAGGGATGTATATAGGGGGAGGGGTGGGAATGAGGAGAGAAAGTGTCTTCCAAACCCAGCCTTGCTGTGTAAGACGATGACCCTGGGGTGGGGGTGGGAGGCGGGACGGCACAAGAGAGCAGGTAAAGAGCTTCAGGAAACTCTCTCAGTTAAGGACAGGGCAACCTGGAAACAGACATTTTAATTAATGCCAGGCTGGCTGGGAATGAGCATTAAGAGGTCATTTTAAACAATAGCCCAAGGATAATTTGCTTAGCATACAGACTTCTACTACAATATACTTCCCGTTTTTCCTCTGCAATGTGGCATTAACCTCATTTACTGTTCAGTTCTTGCAGGGCACGTATTACTAGTCATAAAGGGCCTTTTAATTCTCACATAAAGAACTCCACTGGCAGCCTCACGCACGCGACCCCCTACCACTGTGGAAAGGCCCAGTAACGCCTTCAGAAAATGCTACTGAATGTCCCTCCAGCCTGCCACCCCTGACACACGTTATTTTCAGTTATTCTGAACTTTTAGAGAAAGTTTCATTTTGGACAAACTAGCCCACATTTAGTGCATTCACAAAGGCGTTCTTTACATTTTTTCAGAGGCCTATCTATCACCCCTGAGTTATGACTTAGGAAAACACTAGAAGCCTGGCTGTCAGGAGAAAAATAAACAGTGAATTCCATTTTAAATTGGAAACAATTGGACCTCATTTGTAATCTGAAAATTTTTTCTTGTGCTTTTTTCTTTTTTGTTGCCTGCTTTAAAAGTTTTCTTAGTTATAGAAATAATACATGCTCACTGAAAATAAATTCAACCCATACAGAATAACATAAAGGATAATACAAAAAATCACACAACTCATTCCTCAAAGAGCATAATGAATAATCTGCTATCTGTCCTTCCAGATTTGTCTTCACATGTAGTACAGACATGTTAAAGATCCCTGACGTGAACTTCTTGAAGTTGGGTGTGAAATTTCACATACATGTGTATCATGTATGCATTTTATTTTATTTTTTAAAATTTTTATTTATTTATTTTTAGAGGGAGGTGAAAGGGGGAAGAAAGAGAGGGAGAGAAACATCAATGTGAGAGAAAAACATCAACTGCTTGCCTCTCGCACACGCCCGTCTTGGGACCTAGCCGGCAGCCCAAACATGTGCCCTGACTGGGAGTCGAATTGGCGACATTTTGGTTTGCAGGATGACGCCCAATCCATGAGGCACACCAGTGAGGGCTGTGTATGCATTTTAAAGGAAAAGGGACCATAACTTTTATTTTAAAAAAAATTTAAAATATCTATTACTACATATTTAACATAACATATAAAGTATACCATAATAAAGTACACATAACTATACATTCCTATTTAGTTTACAAAAATCTAATCATGATCTACATATAATTCTGAAATTTATTTTTCCCTTTTATGAACATTTTTTTCCATTTTAGCAGTAATTTTTGCTGTTCCTAATATCTTTTATCACTTGCTCTTTCTCCTTTTAAGAGCCAGAATCTGGGGCTTGGAGACAGAGAGATCTGGACTGAACTCCAGGCTGAACCACTTACAAGTTCTGTAAGTTTGGTAAGTTACTCAGACTGTAGAAGTCTCTGTTTTGCCACCTGTAAAATCAATTAGAATTATAATGGAACTATTGCAAGGAATAAAGAGTTGGCACACGCACTGACTGGCACAGAATGGACATTCAATAAACATTAACACTTTCTGTAGGCAGAATGCACTTGGTCCAAAGTCATATATATAACATCTGGAGAAGGTTTTTACAATCAGGATTTAGGATGACAATAAAGTAGATTACTGAGAATAAAGCTGATGCCACACGCTGGGATAAAATAGTATTATCCATTACTTAAGAGTAGGTCAGCACGCAAATGATGATTTATACAGCCGTAAATGTTACAGAGGATCAGGTGTCAGCCCCAGCCAGCGCTGCTAAGGGAATTGCCATGGACTGACCTAACCAGGACTCCTTTCCTCTCCTGTGGTACTGAGAAGGTCACAGTCTACACCATTCCATGCTGGGATTGGCCTTCCCTTTCTGGGGCTTGTTACTCAGTTCTCAGCCTTTGCATGGACAAATGCTGCAAGTTCAACATAAGTGCAGAATTCCACTTCTTACGTGTGTTGCTGGTGGTCTGCTTCATTTACTCCCACAGAGATGGCTTGGGTCTTTAGCCAGACGTATAGCTCTCTCCACTGCCAGTGCCCTGGCCCCGCTGAGTCCACTCTTTGCCTCCGGCATACTGGGCAGCCCGCAGCGAGGGCAGGCCTGGCACAAGGCCCTGCCATGACCGCCACTCGCCGGGCAACAGCTCAGCTCGGGCATGTGCTAAACACTCGGCACACTTGGTTTTGTGATTTCACAGCAATTCTGGAAGTTACCATCTCTGTTTTGCAGACACAGGACATAAGGTTTAATTAAAACAAGGAATTTGTACAACATTACACACTTAGTAGGGGACAGATTGGGTATTTGAGTCTATTCTGGGCCCTGAAGGTTAGGAATGCTACCTCCACAGTTTTTGCCTCTGTGTAGTGAGCTGTTGGGTTGGCCAAAAAGTCCGTTTAGTTTTCCCCATAAAATAAAAGATACATATTTCATTTTCACCAATAACTATTGATTTGGTTATTTTGTGTATGTAGGCTCTCTTCTGCATGATACAATGTTGATTGTTTTCAATTAAGGTCTCAGTTTGATTGCTATCAACTTCAACTGTTCTACCTGACTTTGGAGCATCATCCAGTAAGAAATCTCCAGCACAAAACTTTGCAAACCACTTTTGACACATTCAATCAGTCACAGCACCTTCTCCATACACTGCACAAATCTTTTTTCTTTTTTGCACTTCAGTTAGACTTTTACCTTTCTTGAAATAATAAAGCATGATATGCTGAAAATGTTGCGTATTTTCTTCCATCTTCAATATTAAAACGGCTGCATAAACATTCACCCGTTTTGATAAGTTTTTTAAATGCACGCTGACATGACAGCTGTTACAACACAATCTAACAAAATTGTTTCCAGTGACGTTAAAGACAATTAAGCACTATTAGAGCCACCTTACAGAAAAAAACAAGTCAACGATTTGGCCAACCCAATACATGTTGCACTTGAAAGATTTTGATGGAAAGGGAGAAAACATCAATTTGGTGCCCACTGGGATTTTCCCTTGGACAGAGCGGACTCTGAAGCACCAGCAGGTAAAGACCTTCTCATAGCAGGTCCTTCTGCAGGATGACACTTTCAAATTCATGGTCCTCACCCACAGATCCGGAGCTGTAATTAACCCCTTCAACTTTGCAGGAAGACCAGTGAGAAGACTAATCTGAAAGAATAAATTAAGTTATCTGTGGTAGGCAAAATAACGAACCACAAAGATGTCCACATCCTAATCCCTGAAACTTGCAAACATGTCACCTTATGCAGCAAACGAGACGTTGCAGATATAACTAAGAATCTTGAGACGAAGAGTCTCCTGGGCGATCCAGGTGGGCTCGGTGTTAGCACTGCCTCCTTACGACAGGGAGGCAGGAGCCCTGGAGTCCGAGGAGAAGACAGGACAACAGAAGCCAGGGTTGGGGTGATGCGGGGTGATGGGGGGCACCTCTAGAAGCTGGAAAAAGGCGAGGAAACAGGTTCCTTCCCAGCGTCTCCTGAGAGGCACTCTGCCCCACTGACCCACGTTAGGCTCTGGCCTCCAAAAGCGTAAGAAATAAACGTGTTGTTTCACACACTAAATGTGTGGTGATTTGTTACAGCAGCCACAGGAAACCAAAACAATGTCCTGTCCCAAGTATCTTAGAACAACACTGTTCGTATTAAACTTGAAGACCTATAGCCAGTTTATTTAAATTCCTAAGATGAATGTTTCTTGGTGTTTCAAACAATCCATTAGTGATGTTCTGATCGACCTGGTTCTCCCTCTTCATAAAGAAAATGAATTAAAACACACCTGCGAGGTCTCAAGTAAACACTGCACCGAGTACTCTAGATACTTACAAAACCTAACAGAGAAGGCCGTTTCCCTGACCCTTGGAAACAACTGCAGGCCTGCTGTCGTCTGATTGACATGCGTAGTTGTATAGACAACTACGAGTACATGACAGCGGATTGGACAACGTGGATCAAACGGACAAATTCCTACAAACATACCATCTTCCAAAACTGAGTCAGGAGGAATCAGAAAACCTGACTAGACCGATTACAACTAATGCTATTGAAGCAGTAGTCAAAAAACTCCCAGTACACAGAAGCCCTGGACTGGACGGCTCCACAGACACACACTCACACGCTGACCCCAGCGTTACCAATCGAAAGCAGGCAGGCCTGACGGGAGGTGAATGCAGATTCCTTTTTTGTTCAGGCACTTGTGAACATTTTCAACACCCACTTACAACGGCAACTTTCAGCGGCTCAGTTGTGGGAAAGCTAAAAACTCTTCCTCATTTTGATTCTAATGAGCGACTTGCAGAAAAGCATGGTCTCCGTTTGCATACACAAATTTAGAAACACTGTGAAATCTCAAACAAAATTAGCCACCAGGGAGAAAAAGAATTAGATAACCTAATAAAAACCCAGGCTGAGCCACTCACATTCACAGGAGTCTGGATAATTCTGGCCAGCGGACCCAAGGGAGGGCAGCCAAGCGCTGACGGAAGACCCAGCAACCCGGGAACAGAATTCGAACAACAGGAGCAAAGATCGGCAGCAGACTGACAGGGCTTTTGCTGTTCTTGTCCTTGAAGACAAAGAGGTGTCCTGGAGTTGGAAGATTCCTAACATTATCATTGTTACTTGAATGAGGCAGAAAACTTCAGATCCCAGCAATGCATCCTCTGTGGCCACACATTTCAGAGAGAAAGCTTTAGTTTTCGGAAAACCTGCAAAGTGTCCCTGGGCTCTCCAGCTGGACACTGCAATCACCCGCGTTTCTGTGCAGAGGCTAGACAGCTTGGGGGTAGCCCCGAAACACCAGTTTGCTCTCTTGTATTAGTCATTTCTCCAATCAAGAGCTCCAGGCACCTGCACATGCCTGGCACTCTAGACTAACTCCCTTAAAAAAACAAAACCAAAAAAACTCATCTGGAGCTGGCATCATAGTCATCAGCCAAAAGTGCTGTAAGTATTATTTTGGGGGGATTTCCCCCATTACTTACAGTCTCTTTGTAAACAGGCTGCTTCTTACTCTCCTGTAGTAACAATTTATGTAGAAAAGATGATTCAAAATGCCAGATTCCCTATGCAAATGCTTTGTCGCCTGCCTGCAAAGAAGTAGGCTGGCAAATAGTTGCTATTTATTTCTTTACCAGGTAAAAACAAAATTAGCGTGAATGATCTGTCTGCACGTGCCAGCTGCCATCTGGGACAACAGGGAGCCTTGACCCACTTGGCAAAAGGCATGAACTTCCAAGTCTCTCTTTCTCCCCCAGAGCAAAGCGCAGAGTCAGCACAGTCCAGACTTCCCCAAAGTCATGACTTCAAATAATGTCATTTTCAACACAGTAATTTGTTTAATCCAACACGAAATGTGGCTTAATCCTTATGCTGGTTGAAGACTGTTCTTATGAATGTTTAAAAAATAGACAAAATCTTTAGACTATGTTATAATTCAGGCTTAAGAAAATATGATCGGGATACATTTATACATTTTAAGCATTACTAATAAGGTTTGAATGTAATCCCCCAAATCAAACATAACTTACGATGCACAGAGCTCAGACAAAAGAGCTCTCATTCTTAGTCGGTGCGGCTGTGGACTTGAAATTATCGGAACATAATTTCCAATTCCTCCTCACCAAAGTAGCTGCTTCACCTTCTACTTAATATATATAGGAAGCCCTGATAATTTTATATATATATTAAGCCCCAACAGTTAAATTTCATAGTGATATATATATATATTCACTACATATAGTGACTATTCACTATATATAATGAAGTGCTGCAGGTGCAGATGGATGGAGCCCACGGGCCATAAATAACAAGTCCCGGCTGCCACACGAGGCAGTGCATTGGTTAAGCTGTGTCTGGGTGACCCTCTGCAGAGCCTTAGTGGGCACCAGGCTAGCATTATGGTACCTCCACATCAGCAAGTTCAGGGGAGGGGTGAGGTGAGGTGGGTGAAAACTCTCACCAAAGTGCACCATCCCAAGAATTCAACAGTATGAAGCATCGAGGAAAGGCTTTACTTATTTGGAAAACTGCTTAAAAGAAACATCATGAAACAGTCAAAGAAAAGTGTCTGTTCTGGTTCCACCTCTCTCCTCCATTTCAACCTGCAAAGCCCGTGGCTGAAAAGCTCCCCTGGAGCAGCCTTCACGGTCACACGCCTAGATGTTCGGAAAGGCTCAGCCTAGAGACTAACAGATCCAGTGGAACATCAGTAGATGGGTCTATTTCCTAAAAGAATCACTAAGATTATATTTTATATTGTCGGAGAGTTTAATTTTTGCAAATTATTTCCACTGCTGTTTTGAAGTGAGATGGTGGGCAGGATTATTACCATGATCGGTGACACAGAAAGACACCAAGTTAGGACCAACTGACATCTCCTGATTCTCAACCCTGTACAACTCTCCCCACAGGAGTGGGTCAGCTGAGTATTTAACACCGAAGGCACAATATATGGCAGCAATTGGAGTTTGGCATATTCCAGATTATTTCATCCATTTAGTCAATCAATTATCATCCCACAAATAGGCACTATTTGAGTCTCAACTAGTGCCGCTGAGAAGAACAAGACAGGCATGGTTTTGTCATCATACAGGTTATAGCCTCATTTTATGACTGTTTCTCAGTGACAGGGACCTGGGAACAAGGTCACGGCCTCACGGGGCTCCACACACCCCAGAGAAGTGAGGAAGGGGCCTTGAGGCAGAAGCCCCAGGAGTGCAGAGGGTAAGAGAGCCATAGGAGTTAGGGACTCTTCCCAAGAAGAAAGCGTTCCACAGTCAAATTAGTTTGGAAAACACACATCACTGTATGTCCCTGTTAAACATTTACAAGAAAATTAAAAGCACAGAAAAATCCTCCAATAGAGAAACACGTTACATTTCACTCGCCCAGAAAATAAATATGTTCTTCACGGAACATCCCCTAGGACTACCTTTCTGCTGGCTGGGAACAGTGAGCTCTAGAAGGCTGTTCCCAAAACCACTTCCTTCAGCCCTGGGCACCATTCTTGGCTTCTGGGTTGTGAATTTTCTTGGGACTTCGTTCCATAGTATCTGACTTGGGTGGCTTTCTGTGCTCTTTGAATCAAGTCTTGTCACAAGCCCATTTAGCTTCCTCGTGCTTGTTCGCATCCTTTGGTCCAAGGATATAACCTGATCCTGGACCCCACAGCTTCACCCTACATCTCTGAGGCCAAGGGACTCCCTGGTGAGCTTCTATCCACTCTTGCTTCTGTGTCAACATATGGTTCACCACCTTAAATCTAACCTGTAGTTCCTCGTGCGAACTCGTTACCTTGAAGGAGGGAGTAATAGTCCATCCCCATTTTAATTGAGAACACTTAACAGTGATCCAGGAATTCTGGAAAGTCCAGGACACACTGATGTACATATCATCTTGTTTCAGATCCCAACAAGAGAGGAGGTGGTTGCAACTGTTACCTTTTTTCAAATTAAGAGAACTGATCATTTAAGAAGTAGTAACTTACCCAAGATCACAGAGCTTAAGTGATAGAGCCAGTCTTACCTCAGAGTGCATGCTGCTCTGAACCAATAAGCCTCCTCAGACCACCCCACCCCCCTGCCCCACCGACCCCAAAGCCTCACCCATTCACGCCCTGAAATCACTGTGCAGGATCATGGCGCCTCTACCTGGTCGCGATCCTGGGGCAGCCCAGGGTTCCCACCACCACCTCTCCTTCACCCGTCTGATCAGCACATCATACGCTGGGTTTGTCCTTCTCTCCCTGTCCCTTCATCAGAGCGACGCATTTCTGCTGGGGTGTACTGGTAAACCACTCTGTGCTAATGTTTCCTTTCTGGTAACAAAATGCTTTGACCCAAGCTACAAGTGCATGTCTCCCCAGGCTGCCCATGCAGGGGCTCTCGTGATTGGCCGGCGAAGACCCGTGGGGCGGGACTGTTGGGTTGGGTTTAGAACTTCGACACCCCATGACCCCTGCTGACTTTGCCTGGGCCTGCGTTCTCAACCTCCTTGTATGTGAGCATCACGGTAGTTTGTTATTATTATTTTATTATTACTATTATTATTAAACAAAAAACCTATGCCCATGCTGCCCCCCAAACTAAATGACTCAGAGTGTCTGGGAAAGGGACCTCACCACTGGCGTGCTATTAAAGCGCTGCAGGCAATTCTTAAACGAGATTAAAGGTAAATATTCATTTCCCAAACATAGGGCTGGCTATGTAAATGGAGACACCTTTTCTAAATTTTGTGTTTTTTTACATCCCAAGGAGACTAGTGAAAGAGGATAAATGCGCTTCCTCAGAGGAGGAAAGAGGTTTAGTAGTCCGGACCTGTCTCTGACGACCCCATGCTCGTGGGCCAGAATGAGCCTCCCTGAGGTTTGGGTTGCTCACCAAGTAATGAGGGATTAATACTAACTTACCGCAAAGGTAGGTGATGAGAAATGGCTCATCCGGATGGCCATGGGGTACCACTCAGGTGAAGGTAAAATGCTGCCATGACAAGCAAGGAGATTCGGGTGGTTTGACTCCTAAACATTGCCAAGAAAGCCCCAATAATTATCAATTATGGGCCAGAGGGGAACGCAGTGAAGCAGACAGCACAGCCCGCTAATTGCCAATAGACGGCTGCTACTCTTTCCTCTCATTAATACCTTTCCTCTGGATAGCGACTTGGGAAAATAAATCACAAGAAAAGAACACAACATCTTGAAGATTCTTTGGCACATTCCCACAAAGCCAATGTTATTTTTAAAAAGATTTTATTTATTTGTAAAGAGGGGAAGGGAAGGAGAAAGAGAGGGAGAGAAACATCAATGTGAGAGGGAAACATAGATTGGTTGCCTCCTGTACCCGCCCCCACCCAGGGGCAAAACCCTCGCAACCCAGGCATGCACCCTGACTGGGAATCGAACTTGTGACCTTTCGCTTTTTGGGTGGACACACAACCAACTGTGCCACACCCATCAGGGCCCAATCTTATCTTATTAACAAACTATTTCCTGGAAACAGGTGCACCCCTACTTAAAAAATAAATGGGGACCTACAATGAAAGAAATAACCAAACAAAGTATTCTTTCATTTTACAAGCTTCCTTGAAATAGATACTTCCCTTGTGTGTAGTTCATTAACTTATTACCCCTGGGAAGAAAAGAAATGGAGATGTAACTCTGAAATGATCCCATTAACTAGTGGGAAAATGTAACTTAATTTATGAAATCTTTACAGTAACTCATGATATTTGAAGTGAAGCATGTACCCAATTAAGCTAGAAGAACTCAAAGAGAAAGAGACATATTTAGGTTGCAAGATATAATTTTCAGCCCCTGCCATCACCATCTCATGTCACAAGTGATGGAAACCATGGACCGTGAGTCAGGGTGGAGGACTCGTTGCCACTGATATGAGGAGTTTTGCCCGTGGCACGTCAGCTCTGCCAGCCGGCTCTCCCCTCCTCCACTCCGTGTGGCCAGCACCAAGGCTCGCCTGCCTTGAGTAAGAATCATTTAATGGGGACTCTCAGCCTGTCTACTATAAGCTGAGTGCTGCGCTAGGCTTTCTAAGGACGGTGTAGAGAGATGTCCAAGATGTTGTTGTGGCAACTTGCTGCCCTCTACTCTGGTCAATGTGTGGTGACCAGGTAGCCACACTTGATAGCCTGGGTCTTTTGAAGAGTTTCCATTCATGGGATTAGGGGTAGGGCTGCCAGATGCCCAGTTAAATCTGAATTTCAGATAAACCACCAATACTGTTTTAGTATGCGAGTACGTTCCAAATACCTCATGAGACACACTTACACAGAAAAAAAAATCAACGTTTATGTGAAATTCAAGTTTAACTGTGTGTCCTATATTTTTATTTGCTAGAGTTGACCACTCTACTGACGGATGTCTGGAGGTTCTGTTACGAGTGTGTGAATTAGCCCCATCCTCAGGTTGCTCGTCACTAGTGGGATTCTGGAGAGGCTGCCAAGTTGTGGGGGTGGTCTGGGCTGATGACTTCCTATTTCCCTCTGAGGTCTTTATGACCAATGGCCTATATGCAGAACAGGGGCTTTTAGTGACGCTAGGTGGTCATGTTGGGCTGACGGTGCAGATCATGACTTTGTAACTTACTGACCCCTGAAGGCAAGACCTGCCTTCGGGGCCAAAAGCCTGTATTCTAGAATCACTTGTTAAAGGCGAGGGCGCAGAATTTGCCTCCTCACATAACATGCTGCCTAGTCGCGGTCTTGGCTGAAATTCCCAGCACTGGGCAATCTTTCCACAGCAGGAGGTCCTTTCCGAGTGAGAAGGTTAGGAGGTACAGGCGGCTCTCAAAGATTAGTTGATATGAGTTAAGAATCACATAGGAAGTTTTATGATGAGGCAGAACCCAAGCCCCAGTCCTGACATCCAAATTTGATTCTGATTCCAAGGTTTTATTCAGCCTCAAGAATCCATACCTTGTAACCACACGGCTTTGATTCTGACCCCAGCGGTTGGGGGTCCGCGTTTAGGCCTGGCATCTCTCTCTCCGGCTCTGGAGAATATTCCAAGCAAAGGCCCTCGGGGGTCCGTCTGGGTGGGCGCTCCTCTCCACCGACCCAGAAGCTCAGACCCAGCTGGGACTTTGAATAATGAGAGGACTCTAGCTTCTCTTCCTGTGTCACATCCGTGCAGTCATTTCTCTCCCTGTGTCTCCAGCCCTGACGACAGTATGGGCTGCCAAAAATGTGTCCCTTTTGCCAGTCACTTCACACTGCCAGCATTCCCAGACCTCGTCTTTCACTGATGGCTGCCAAGGCAGCTCCTGAGTCACACAACTGGGAGTGCCCTGCTCTATACTGTCCCACCTCTAACACGACAGTGTTGAGCGGCCATAGAGCCTCACTCTTAAAAACAAGTTCAATCTGATGCTGGGACGTTGCGGGTGTGTCAGATGTGCCCTTTGAGGCAGGACTCTGCAGTGGCAGGTGAAGAGCGAGCCCACAGGAAATGGCGTATCCCCCCCCCCCCCCCGCCCAGTCCTGCCTTACAGACAAATAAAAGATCCCTGCTGAGATGTGACATGCCACATCCTGGCATGAATGATCCCTGGAGACGAGATGGATAATATATGGAGTTCATGACGGGACTGAAAGCGGCTGCAACAGAAAGAGTGAACGCCCTGGGATGAGGGGCAGACGCCTGCCCTTGCCTGGGATAATGTCCAGTGAATGTGCTCCTCAACTCCAATTTCAGAAAGGGCAAAGCCAGCCTCTCCGCAGGTGTTTCATTCATTCTTTCACCCGCTTGACAAATATTTATCGAGCACCTGCCACATGAGTGTTTGATCAATACACAGGTGCGGAAGGCGGGGACGGCAGTGATCTGTGTGCTGCTGTGTTGACGCTGTCATCGATATCAGTGTGTGAACTTGTCCCTACCCTAGAATGACTAACAAATTGTGTTTTTGTTAGACACCCAGGTGTATATTTTCTTCTATTCTTTATACTGTACACACGTATTATCACATTTTTTTGCATGTACAATTGACAACATTTTTCTTAAGAATGGAGTGGACTGATTAGAACAATTGTGATAAGTTGTCAAACATACATATTGATGGCCAGTTTTCAAAGACTTCAGATATAATGAGATATACTTACAACTAAAACTTCACTGAACATAATTTAGTCTTTCACTGATGACTTAATCAAAGGGTTTGTCAGAATAATGGTGCAAATATCTCAGTGGTTTCATTACAAATATCAATTATAATTACACAATTGTTATAGGGTAGTTTTATAGAAAATGTTATCAAGCCTTGATTTTTTTAGTTGGTTTGGGTTTTATGTGAATGACTTTGATAAATAACAAATTATATTTTATAAAACTATGAAATTAGCTCTCCATACAGATATTACCCAGCTACAGTTTAAAGGGCCACTCACACAGTACTGAGGGCAAAAGAGAATTCACGTTTTTAAATTCCCATCAGTAAATGAGTGGATCAAAAACTGTGGTACATTTACACAATGGAATACTGTGCAGCAGAAAGAAAGAAGG
>PVJI01027483.1:0-17626 GCA_004026765.1 Micronycteris hirsuta
GGAGGGAGACACAGAGGGAGAGAAACAGCAATGTATGGTTGCTCCTCACATGGCCCTCACTGGGGACCTGGCCCGCAACCCAGGCATGTGCCCTGACTGGGAGTCGAAGACTGGCATTTTTAAGTAGAACACCCAAAAATAAGTGCAAGAGGTAAAGTATAATATATACAGACTTTTAGGGTTTCCTGTCCTGTATCCCCAGAGCAGTGACAGCCTTGTCTGTAAAGCCAGCTTCCTGTCCCAGGCTGTGTCCCGTGAACAGGAAGGTTCGGGGTCACCTGGAGGCTGTGGGTGGCTGTGGGGGACTCACGGGAGAGGTGGCAATAGTGATCACTGCCCTTGGGGGCAGGTGCCTGCGTTCCAGGCACTGTTCTCACCCTTTGTGACTGTTCTGTGCATGAATTCTCATAACGAGCTTATGCTGTTTTATCCCATTCTGCAGCTGAGGAATCTGACACTCCCAGAGGCTGGGTGTCTTCCTCAGAGTCACACAGCCAGTAAGTGGCCGAGCTGGGGCACAAAGGAAAGTCCACCTGGCCCCAGAGCCCTGAGCCCCGAGGCACCCAGCAGGCAGGAGGCCCACTCCCTGGGTGGAGGCTGGGGCAGCACCCGAGCAACAGTGGGCCCCAAGAAGCAGGAGACCTTGTTCCTGCCCCCGGGGGTCGCCAGTCATTCTCCTTGTAATGCAGTTTGAGAAAGCGGGGGCAGGGAGGTCTGAGCACCTCTTAGGAGCTGAATTGTGTCCCCCACCCCCTAAATTCATATGTCGGAGTGCTAACCCTTAGCACCTCAGAATGTAACCTATTTGAAGACAAGGCTTTTAAAGCGGGAATTAAGGTAAGATGAGGTCATCAGGGTGGGGGCTAATCTAATCTGGCTGGTGCCCTCCTAACACAGAGGGCAAGGCTGTGAGGACAAATGGAGAAGAGCCGACCCTTCTGACCCCCAATCTCAGACTTCCAGCTCTGGGGCTGTGAGAAAATACACTTCAGAGTGTAACCCCACCCCGCCCCCTGTCCTATCTGCCAGGTTGTCTGCAGCAGCCCAACAGGCTAACACAATACCTGTGGCCACCTGGGAGGTTTCCTGACAGAAGGCTTCTGGCTCGCCCATGGGAGAGGGTCTACCACATGAGAGAAGGCGCAGAGGGGACCATGTGGGCCCGCTGGGGGCACAGCACGTCCAGGGCACCCAAGCAGGGAGCTTGCTTTTGGTAGGTAGCAGAGAGATGCAGACAGGTTGCAAAAGACCTAGAATGCCAGACATAGAGTCTGGGTTTGGTTTCCTAAGCAAGAGAGTGCCACCAGAGGTTTCTGAGCAAGGAGGTGACCAGATAAAAGCAGACTTTACAAAGAGAGCTCCAGCAGCAGATGGGGGGGGTGGCGGGGGACTGTCTGGAGGTCAAGATCAGCTCAAAGAGGCTACGGTTGTCCAGAATCAGAGTGTTAAGGGTCAGGATGAGAGCTGCTGGGGGACAGGGTCCCTGGTGGACTCCAAAGAAGGACCAGCTTGCAGGTGACACAGCAGCCCTGCGTGAGGGATCCAAACGGCATCCTCTACTAGGCAAGAGATGTCAGCTTCACACTGAGGGATGAGGGTCAGAGAGCTTGGGGACTCGAGTAAGAGCTGTGAAACCCTCAGTGACACTGTCTGTCACTGTGACGGGCACCTGTAAACACACACTGTTGAAAAGCAGGCAGTACTTTTAGGTGTGAAGTCAGTCCTTCTGACGCTACTAGCTCCTTCTCTGAGTTGGCAGAGGGGTTGGTGAGCTCATCGGTGGCCTCGCAGGAAGGGAAGTTAAACCTACCCTCAATCCTTCCAGGAAGGAAGAAAGGACATAGAAGGCACTGGGGGTGGGTTTTACACACTTAAAAACTGCAGAAACCTGCACGCCCCTGCTCTGAGATGGTCTACTGGAGCTTTTCCCTGGAAAGCACTAGAAAACAGGAAAATCCTGGCGGGAGAGCAGGGAGACCCCAGGAGCGTGGGCGGGGCTTGGAGGGTGCTGCCTCCAGGACAGACCCCAAGTGGGTCTCATGACTGAGGTTCCCAGGCCCCGTTTCTCCCCCAAGAGCTGCTTTTGGGTGGCAGATGTGTCACTCAAAGACACCAAGGGCCATTCTGACCACCGGAGGGGCCAGTTAGTGTGCAGTTTTTTTCCGACAAGGACAAGCAAGTGGGCAGTTGAGAGAGAGCCTGTGCAGCCACCAAGTTTCTCCAAGTCTCAGTGTGACTGCGCCACGAGCAGGGACAGTGGGGACTGCTGTCTGCGCCGTGGCTCAACATTGTCCCTGCTGATCCCTCAGCTGCCTTTTCCAGGGGCCTCTGTCCCTCAGATACATCCCCTGGAGGTGCAGTCCTGACCCTTGTGCCGCCTATAGGCAGCCTTCCATGACCACTCCAGTCTCGGGGAATCTCTGCTTTCTCCAAACTCCAGCTGTGCTCAGCAGTACAGGGACAGGTGTCCCTGGGAGGCCTGGACAGTTGAGTTCTAGAGCTCGTCCCCGCACTGTCCTCCTTGCTCCTGCCAGGACAGGCAGACGGTCCCTGCTACGCAGATGCAGTGTGAGGCATGGGGAGGCCTGGTGCCCTCGCCGCCCACACAGTGGTCTGTCTGGGCAGAGAGTGTGTCCATCCTGCACAGCAGGGACTCCAGCACAGGCTCCAGGGTCAGGCACCTGAGACTTAACCACACTGACCTCGAGGGCCACATCTCCAAGTGGAGATCCCAACCCCTGCCCCCAGGGACTGCGAGGGTTGCGCATAGGGTGTGTTTAAAGGATCCTGGTGCTGAGTCGGGCTCCACATTCTGCAATCCCGAACAAGTCAGTCCCCACCTCTGGCCCAATCATATCTGCGGGTCCACAAGTGTGAGGATCCAGTGAGGATTCGGCGGAGCTCCAGAAAGTCAGTGCCTTGTGAACTGGCAGCAGCCCCAGGGACACGCACACAGTGGGAGGGGTCCTGCCTGGCCACGCGCTTGAGCTCCAGTTCGAGTGAGCACCAGTGGACAGGTGAGTTGTGGACATTTTCTCCTGGGCTCTGGGCCACCCGGGAGAGCAGAGGGCTTGCTATGACCCCCTGGAGCCCTGACCTTGCACGGGTGGTTCTCTGAAACTCACCTGAAACTTCTTGCAAGTAAAGATGACCATCAGCCCTGGCTGGTGTGGCTCAGTGGATTGAGCACCAGCCTGAGAACCAAATGGTCAGCGGTTTGATTCCCGGTCAGGGAGCATGCCTGGGATGCGGGCCAGGAGCCCAGATGGGGGCGTGTGAGATGCAACTGATAGAGATGTTTCTCTCCCTTCTTTTTCCTTCCCTTCCCCTCTCTCTAAAAATAAATCAATAAAATCTTTGTTTTTTAAAACAGAAGGCTATCAGCCCCACAGAAAGGCCTGCGGGACTGGCCTTAGTATCTGCATGTGAGGAGAAGGGCGAAATCCAGCACATGTTGTGGAATGAAGACAAGTTGTGGCACGTGACTCGACTCCTTTTACGTAAGGTTCGGTGCAGTCCGCGCGCCCCCAGACCCCACGCAGAGGCCGGCCCAGAGCAAGTCACCAAACCAGCTTCTCGGGTGGTCTTGCCAAATCCGATCACCCCTCAGTATAGGTATTTAAATAGAGTCATCTTCTACCGAAAAAAAATCTACTTTACCCTTGGCCCAAGCAAAAATATCTGTAAAATCATGGCTTTAATGTCCTAACTGTACTTTAACACGTGGTGACGGGAGCTGGTCTGACTCCGGGCGGTGGGCACGGAGTGCGGTGTACAGGTCTGTGTCGTCGACACGCCGCTCGAAACCTGTAGAATCTCACGAACCGATGTCACCCCGATGTCAACCAATGTATAAAAAATTTTTATAAATTTTATAAAAATTTAAATATATACGTATTCGCTGTTAAAATAAAAATGATCCACCTGTGCATCACCTAAAATCATTTTCCAGTGGCAAAGTAATTAAGTCCTTGGCTTCAGAAGCTCACTGCCTAAGTCTGAGCTGCCTCTCCGCCACTGTATGCCTGGCTGTCTGCTACTCGCATCCTTAACTCTGGGAGCCTCCTGCCTTTTCTGTGCAGAGGGGCTCTCGTCTCGAGCCCTGGGGCTGAGCCTGACCAGAGCCCTCTCCTCCAGGCCGTCCCAGCCCCGAGGCTCAGGCATCCTAGCTGCGAAGTGGCCCCGCCGCAGTGCACTGCCTGACTGGAAGTCTGCGGGGAGGACCGCATGCGGGTTTGCCCAGTGCGGCCACTGACACTTGGCAGCAACAAGGGCTGGCCTCTTCCCTCTGAGCGGGAGCCCAGACCCCAGGGAGAAGCTGGCGGTGATGGCTCTTTGGGGAAAGCAGCATCTGGTACACCTGCTGGGAGCTCGCGAGGGACTGGGGGAGACCCGCAGAACTGACTCAGCGTGGCAAGGCCAGAGGCCCCGCCCCGAGGAGACCCAGACAGCCCAGGGTGGCAGAACGGGCCCTTGAGACCCCCCACCTGCCACTGGGGGCCCCAGGCACTCTGCTCGTCTGGGGCACAAGTCCCTGGGGCGCTCGCTGGCCGTGTCAGGGGGAGCTGATCTGACTCCTGAAGACGTCCGCCTTCCCTGGGTTTCTCCTGAGTCTCTGGGGAGACCAGGATTAAGCTGAATTAAGAGGCAGGTGATGATCACAGATATTGGGCACTTGGGCAGGAGTCTCCATGGTAACAGAGCCATCTGGCATTCTTGCCTGACACCAGGTGTTGTGACTTCATGCTGGAATCTTCTGTGACAGCCAGAGGGGGGTTGCCTGGGGAAGGGAGGCCAGGAGGATGGGGCCTGCCCGGGAGGCTTTGTCTTTCCAGCCAGACTTAGAAGATGAGGCTTGAACGTGTTACCTCCACCGCTGCTGACGCCAGGACGGGTGCTAGAGGCGGGGTCAGAGGGACAGCATGAGCGGCACCGAGCGCATGGGAAGTGGTGGAGGCACGTCTAGCCTCCTTCAGTCCAGGACTCGCGGGCGACGCGGAGCCGGGGCCCAGGTGGGAGAGACTGAGGTGCGGGGGAGCCACTGGCCTGCCCCACCGGATGGCAGGAAGGGTAAGGCCTAGGTGCCCTGCCCGCGCAGGGGCCCGCAGTCATGGCAATGGACCTCTCCCCACAAGCTGCTCACCAGACAGCGCTGGGGCAGCCCTGCCATCCTCTGCTTTGCGCTGAATCCCTCCGTCCACAAGCCTACCGGCCAGCCAGCCGGTGTGAGTCAGCGCCCTAGGGCTGCTGTACCAAGTCCCACAGACTGGGCGGCTTCACACAGATCCACCCTCATACGGATCAGGAGGCCAGGAGTCCGAAACCAAGGCACGGGCAGGGCTCCTCCTGGGGGCTCGGAGGGAGCTTTGGCACCTGCCTCTCTCCTAGCTTGCAGTTGCTGGCGGTCCTGGGCTCGGGGCGACAGCCCTGTAATCTCTGCCTCCGTCATCACATAACATTGTGCCGACTTCCCAGGTCTTGTAAGCACAAGCAGTCACTGGATGTAAGGTCCACCCAAGTCCAGTATGACGTCCTCTTAACCTGATTACACCCACAAAGACCCTGTGTCCAAACAATGCCACACGCATAGGTGCCAGGGGTGGGACCTCGGCTGACCCTGGGGAAGACACAGTGCACCCACAGCAGCATGTAAGTCACAGTGAGAATGGCGCAGGCTTTGCAGCAGGGCAGACCTGGGCTCAAACCCTAGCCCTGCCACTAGCCTGTCCCGTGTCCTCGGCACCGCAAAGTTGGAAAGGCAAGTCTGTCCCCGCAGGCTGCCTAAGGAATACCTGAAAGAGGACCGCAGAGCAGCCTGGGGAGTGTCTCGGGAGTGGCGGGAACTCAGCAGAGTGACCCCGGGGCTCTCCAGGAGCGCAGCCCATGGGACAGCAAGCAGGTGCCGCAGGTCGGACTTAAGATGGGACTGTGGTGATCTCAGGAGCTCAAGACAAGCATGGACCACACAGGACATGGGGTGGAGGAGGGGACGTGAGGTCCAGGGGCCCAGCAGGGATCAGGAAGCCAGGGGCCAGGCCACAATAGCTCCTTCCCATGGGAGGCAGAGCCCACCCCCCACCCCAGGGTTTCTGGGTCTGACTCAGACAGGCAAGGGTGGAGGAAGGGCTGGCTTCTCCACAGCGGGGGCTCTGGGCCTCTGTGTGCCTTCGGGACCTGGGAAGCAATTCGTCACTTCCATCCCCCACCCCCAGACATGGCTTCTCTCTCCATTGCCACTGAGTCTGGCAAGGACTTTGTTCCCACCAAGCCCACTTTAATATTCTCTACCTTCTTCCTTCCCTCCCTCCCACCTTTCTTTTTTTCCTTCCAATATTTGGTATCTCCTGTATGTCAGGGCTGTTCTAGGCCCTAAGGATACAGAATTTATAACTAGTAGTATGCGAGACATTAATCAAATCACACGGATGAATGTCTCGCAGGAGAGGAATGGGTGCTGGGATTGAGGGCCGTGGGACTCAGCGACAGAGTGATGCAGCCACTCCCCAGGGAACAGCTATGCCAGGGAAGTGAGGGAAGTGACCTTGACCCAGAGCTGAAGAAGTTGTCATCAAGGAAAGAGGAGAGGGAAGAGGTTTCAGGGAGGAGTGTTAGCCCGTGCAAAGGCCCTGTGGCAGGAGGCTGCTTGGCACGTTGAAGGACTGAGGAGGTCTGTGTGGCCAGACTGAACAGAGTGGAAGGAATAGGAGGTGGGCCAAGAGTCAGCAGGCTGGACCAAGCATTTGTTGGAAAACTATCAACTGAGTGCTTACGATGAGCCGGGAGCACCAGGCAGACAGGACGCTGCATACACGCCGTGGGAAGACCGCAGACCAAGAACGTCGCAGTGTGGGAGAAGCGAAGGGCCCAGTGACCTGGAGTCAGGGTGGAGGCGGGACTGGGAAGACCCCTCTGAGCCGAGAGTGGGAGGGCAGGTCTGGACACGGGCTTTAAAGCAGGACCGGCCGGTGTGATTGAGGACCGGCACAAAGGCCGGTGTGTGCAGCGTGGAGCGAGCAGTGGGAAAGGGTGCCCGGTGCGGCTGCAGGTGCTGCAGGTTCACGGGTCCTTAACCCTGGCCAGGAGCCATGGCTGCGTTTTAGCAAGAGAGCCACACTGGGTTTGCACTTCAGAAAGACCCCTCTGGCCTCCAATGTGGGCGGGGAATTGAGGGGAGGGAGCTGGAGTGGCTGAAGAAGTTGGGGTGCGGTAATGGATGGAATGCCTTTCTCTTCCCAGACGAGCTGCGAGGATGAGCCTGGATTCTTGTCCTCTCCGAGCTTCCTGGAGGAGGAGGACCCAGGGACCCTGTCCCAGGAACTTCAGGCCACCAGTTCAAGGGGCAGCGAGTCCCTCAGCAACCTTGACCTCTCCCATGGGTCCCTGGTGAACTTGGAGTACCTGCCCTTCTTCCGCACCTACGGGCATCTCCTGGTGGAGGAGCTGGCCCTGCAGCCAGACATTTGCAGGGACCGGGAAGGAGTCTGGAGTACCAGGGAGGCGCCATCCTGGGAGGACTCCGAGCCACCTGGTGGGTTCTCCCCTTACTACCGCTCCAAGGAGGAGAGTTTCCTCGGCCTTTCCCAGGGCCACTCCCAAGACCCACCCGCCAGGAAGGAGGCGCAGGCCAGCCGCTCCTGCAGAACAGGCAGCAGCGGGAGCTCTGTGAGTTGGGAAGGCCATGTGCGGAGGTCACAGGGCGTTTGGGCGGCAGCCCTGGGCCCCAGCAGGCCAGGCCAGCTCCCCACCCCCAGGGGTCTGCTCCTGGAGCAGCGTGTCCTTGGTTAGGAGAACAGGGGCTGGAGGTGGACGACCTCACTCAGTCCCAGTTCAGCCACTTAATAGGACAGTGGCCTGGGGCGTGTGTTTGCGCCCTGTGAGCCTCAGCTTCCTTCCCAAAGAGGGAGAGCGGTAATCACTGGTCACAGAGCCGCAGCGCGTGTTACGCACAGTGAGCCTGGTGTCCCCACAGAAACGTCCGCACAGGCCTCGAGGCTCGCTGGGTACTCATATACGTCACGTGCATCATCTCGTTTATCCGGTTAATAGTCCGACGAGATCATTCTTATTATTATTCCCATCTTATGGGTGAGAAAAATGAGTCTCTGAGAAGCTAAGTGACTTGGCCAAGGGCACAACCACGAGCAAGGGCACACCTGAGATTTGACCCGCAGCGCTGGCCCGCCGTGTCCAGTGTTGCTAACAGCCCCTCCAGCCCCAGGCAGCTGGGCCCGAGCCGTGGTTGCAGAAACAGAGGGGGCGGGGTGAGTGGGCTCTAATCCCAGACTCGCCCTTCCTGACCGGAGCCCTGGAGGCCAGTGCTGCGGAGGAGCGTTTGCCAGCGTGCGGGACTGGCACAGGCCCCGTAGATCAGTTCAGCCCCAGACGCTTGCACCGCCCCCGGGCGCCTGGCTGACATCTTGTGTCTTCTGACCCAGGCCGCTGCAGCAGGTCCAGGCCTCATCTCCTGGGTCTTGCCGAACCGCTGCCCCGTCCTGCTGGTCTCAGCAGGACACTCCCGTGACAGCAGCCTGGACGCCCCTCTCTCCAGCAACACGCCACGTGCCTCGGGATTCGTGCCTTACTACCGAACCCCTGAGAAGGGACTCCACACTAGCCCCTGGCCTCCTGCCTCTCCATCGGGGGCCAGGAGCCCACAGGGGAGCTGCCCGGGCCTGGTGCAGCCACACTGTGCGGAGACAGAAGGTGGCAGTAGCGAGAACCACCAGGGTACGGGCCCCCAGCACCCACTGATCATTGAGGGTGGAGGGGGTTGGGCTAAGGTTCCCAGAGCTCAGCTGGCCCTGGGACCAGAGCCGCAGGCCTCGAGTCCCCTGCCGCAGTGCCCACAACCTGCAGAGCTGGCAGGAGGTGCCCAGTCCCTGGCAGGCTCTCCCATCCCCTCCCAGGGCACTGAGCTGGCCTGGCGAGGAGACCCTGTGCCCTGCTAGTGTGTGGCTCCACACTGGTGTCTGGCTCAGCAGGCCTGGGGTTGGCCTTCCTCCTCAAGGAACAGAGGGGAGCAGCCCAGCCACACCCCCAGGAAGGGGCCCCTCTGCCCTGGGCTGCTGGCTGGAAAACCCGAGCACTGGGTCATGGAGAGCAGCAGCCCCCAAAGTGGCTTCGCAGAGGGGATCCTGCCTGGTCCGGCACTCACACCTTCTCCTGTTCTTGCTGCCGCCTGTCCCGAACCCAGAGGGAGGAAGGGGCCCACTACACACCTAAGGGATGCAGAGACAGGTTTTGTAAATAAATCGTTTTACTACAAGGTTGGACTGGTGCACTAATTCGATGCTTTGGAGTAATGCTTGCAGCTACCATTGAGCACTTACTACCTTCCAGGTGCCTCACGGAGACCATCTCTCTAACCCTTAGGGGCGGGCCCTGGTGTCGCCCCCACTCTACAGATGAAGAAGCAGCTCGGAGAGGTGGAGCAGTGTGCCTGGGCTCACACAGTGAGCTGGGACTCGGACCCAGGTCTCTCTGGCCCAGCCCAAATGCTTGAGCACTTCCCGTTAACCCCCTCTCAGCCAGTCTTCATGAAGCGGGCAAGAGCCGGCTGCTGTCCTCCCGGCCAGCCTGGGCCCGGCCCACCTCCCCTTCCCCTCGAGCCCCTCTGCCTTCCCCAGCCCGGCGCCCTGCCACCGTGTGGAGCAGCAGGCTGAGGACGGTGGTGCAGCACAGTCTGCCCAGGTCCCGCAGGCTCAGACTCCGTGGGCATGTTTCCTGGGGCCCCAGCCCGACCCCCACTGCGGGCCCGCCCCACCCTGAGGCAGAGGGCCTGTGGCTGAAGCCCAGGGAGATGGAGATGGAGCACGTGAGCACTGGCTCCTGTTGGAAACAGCTCTTTGCCCAGTCACACACCTGCGTCTCACCGGTTCCATGTCCCCTTCCTCAGACCCACGCACCTCTGGTGGCCAAGCCCTGCCCCTTCACCAGGGGAATACCCTCACCCGCCCCTCACTCTTCCCAAGGATGGGCACGTGGAAGAGGAGGGGACGTGAACTAGTCATCACACTTCAGTTACAGTGAAGAATTTCTCCTGTGAAATCCACTTTTTAATACAGTCATCCCTCGCTCTATCGCGGCTCACTTATTGCAGCTTCACTGTATCGTGCATTTTTTTTTAATCTAATTCTGTATCGTGGAGTTTTCGCTATATCGCGGGATTTTGCAGTATATAGGTACTTATATAATATTTATGATTTTAATTATTTGGTCAGAATGGCCAAAGAACCTCAGCGAGTGGCTGAAGAATGGGACCCCCAGATGCTTCGTTCGTTGCACTTTGTAAATACAATCGAGAGTGGCATGTCAGTTTATAAAAACCTTCTCACTCAGAAGAAAAAGCGGCGTCAGCAACTCCCCATAACTGTGTTCATCACTCGGGTGAAGAGATCAGTTGCTCCTGTGCCTTTAGCGGAAATAGAAGTTACAGCCCAGGGTGAAGATCCTGCACCACCTGACGAAGCACCTGATGAAGCGGTGCCTTCAGAAGAGCTGTAATGCTCTTCTTGGCTGTGCAGTACATTCATCTCATCGTCATCACCTTCATCGCCATCAGTACTGCACAGCTACATAATTCATGATCTTCATCATTCAAGTTGTAGTATACTTCACTGGTGAGTACCCATATAGAATTTTATACGTTGTTAAAATTACGGAGGTTTAAGAGTATAGAAAGTGTTTAAGAGCACATGAAGTGTTTATAAGAGTATGGGAAAGGTTAATAAGAGAGTGGGGAAGGTTTATAGGAGTGTGGGAAGGGTTTATAAAGCCTTAAAATATATATAAATAATAAATATAACGCCGCTACTTCGCGGATTTTCACCTATCGCGTGGGTCTCTGGAACACAACTCCCGCGATAGGTGAGGGATCACTGTACTTCCAGGGTGCTCCTGTGACTCCCCTGTGGCCAGGGACTTGGGGTGGGAGTGTGATGGGAGAAATACCAGTGCCCCGGCTGGCAGACGCCCTGGCTGTGCTCGGGGAGGGGTCCGGTCGGCCTGGTCCTCTTAGGTCCCACTGGGGTGGGTGGGGGTGCTGGTGCCCTTGGGCCTTCACTGCCCTCAAAGAAACAGACCAGAGTTGGGGGTGCCTGGGTTTATATTAGAAATGGGGGCCGTTCTGTGCAGTCCAAGCTGGGTCCAAGGCGTGGCCTCTCTTTCTGTGTAACACCCGAGCCTAAGTAGGGCTGGAGGCCTGCAGCCGATGCCAGCAGCTGCTGAGGGGCTGGAGGAGCCTCCTCTGCTCATGAGGTTGATGAGACCCCCAAGTTTCTCAGGACTAAGACCCCTCTTGCAGGAGCCGGTTGCGGGGAGAATCCGGAGCAGGGAGCTGTGGGCGCAGGATTGGGCTGAGCTGGAAGAGCCGGTTGCCTCTGGTCCATCAGCTGGCACTGGCCCGGAGTTGCTCTGTTGGGCGTCAGGACACAGAGGCCACAGCCGAGGTCAGAGTCACCCCTCGCTTCCTGCGTGCCAGCCACGGCGCTGAGCACTTGGCGAGCGTTGATGTTGAGTTCGACTTCCTTTAGATACAGTAACACCCGCACGTTACGGGTGGGGATGTCCAGGCACAGGCCGATGAGCGGGCTGACCTGGAAGACAGGAAGGCCAGGGTCTGGGCATGAGTTCCTCAGGGCCCGCGCTCTGACCGTCGGGCTTAGCTGATTAGTAAACATGTCGCTCACATTAGCTAATACTGGGTCTCTGTTTCTGTGTTGTAAATTAGCTCAGAGCCCAGTGGCTAAAATAACACTTTTTTCTTACGGTTTTGGGGGTCAGGAATCTGGGAGCAGCTTAGCTGGGTGGTTCTGGCTTGAGGTTTCTCATGAAGTTGGCGTCCAGGTCTTGGCCGGGGCTGCGGTCATCTGGAGGCTTTCCTCGGGACCGGAGGACCTACTTTCCCGCTCACATGGCTGGCCGACCAGTGCAGGATGTGCCAGGAGGGCTCCGCTCCTCAGGGCGGGCCTCTCCGCAGGGCCGCCCGCCTGGGCAGCCTCGCAACTGGTGCCTGGCTTCTCCCAGAGCCGCCGGTCCCAGAGACCAAGACAGAAGCTGCAATGCTTCTCACAGCTGAGCCTCAAAGTCACACAGATTAGCTGTTACTCACACAGATTAGGTGCAATTCGACATAGACAGAGGCCTCACAAGGGCATGAGTGGGGGCCCCCGTGGGGACTGGCTACCGCAATGATGACCCACTACTGTAGAGTCTAACATGAGCGATAGTGCCAGATCCCGGCGTTTCGTGGGGACAGAGAGCTCATTCACCAAGGCAGACCCCGGAGCTGGGGCGGGGGCAGCGCTTTAACACTGCACTGGGGAGGCTGCGCCCCCGCACCCAACTCTATGCCTAGTCTGTGGTAGGTGCTCCAGCATTCATGGTTGGATGAATGTATGAAGCACCACATAAAGGCAGAAAAGGGGGGACATTCTGGTGATATGGAACGTACGGTGAGGGAAGGAGTGGGAACAGGAGGATGGGGGGACAGTGAGCCAGCCTGGGTCACTGTGGAGACTCCAAGAAAGGGGCAAGGCTGGCTGGCAGGAGGGAGAAGGTGCAGCTGCCTCGGGCTGAGCCCCTGGTGCGGAGTGTCACTGGGAAGAAGTGACAGGCCGGGCAGAACCGGAACCCGGCTGCTCTGCTGGGCTCGGGACCCTGAGCAGCTTCTCCCTGCCTTCCACCCTGAGCCGGCTCACCCTCATCTCGGGCTGGGGCCCCTGCGCCTCCTGCCTGGCACAGCTTTTGTCACTCGGGAAACCTCTGGGAGAAAAGCTAATTCATATGGTTTGGGAATTTTGTTCTTTTACGTGTTTTCCATTGTTCTTGCATCAACAGTGAGGTGCCTTTGAAGTCCTTTGAAATCTCCTGTCTCTTAAAAACAGGATGTTTGCTCTTGGCCATGTTCACACTGACCCTGAGCAGAGAGCGGTGGGGCTCAAGGCGGTCAGAGCTGAGGATTTGGTCACAGCCAGTCTCTTCTCAAGGTGCAGGGTCTTGGTCTGGCCTTTCTTTGAAAAGACAGAGAAACTGAGGCCCAGAAGGGTCAGCGTATCCGAAGACCCATGGCAAGTGGGAAGACCGGGGCTGCCCCTCGGAACAGGATGCACTGATATTCTAGTTACCACCCCTACCCCGTGTCCCAGCCCGTCCCCCACCCCCACCCACAGGGCATTCAGAGATCGCTGAGCGTGGGTGTGTGGGCTGTGGGTGGACTGCCCGTCCTCAGGCAGGTGTGGGGAGGGACCTCACAACCCATCCGAGAGGCTGGACCGGCACAGGCTTCGGCTTCCCCTGAGGTCCCCACAGAGAACAAAGGCCTGTTTGCAAGGAGCCCGAGCCCACCGCAGAGCAGTCCAGGAGGTGCATCCGGGTGAGATGTAGTTGACCCTGGATGGCTCCCTGCCCACTCCCAGGGAGCAGCAGGAGGCTGAGGACCCCGAAAACCAGCAGACAGCACCGCCCACAGAGTCATGTCCTAGCCTTCCCGCGTGGGCCAAGGGCTCTGCCCCGAGACTCCCAGTCTCTGAATCCTCTCCCACAGCAGGGGCTCAGGGCAGGCAAAGCCCCTCGGGCTCCCTTGCATTCTCGTGCCAGGCATCACTCAGACTGTGCCCTCTGTCCACCTGATCCCCACCACCTCCACGGTAAAAGTCCAGCTTGTCTTTTTAGGGCCAGTCCAAGGGCCACCTCCTTCCCCAGGCTGCCTCCAGCCTTTGTCTCTGCTGCCCCTCTGGCCTCTGTTCTCTTCAGGCCAGGAAGGTGTGCAGGCTCCAGGCCTCCCCGCAGAGCCCTGCAGCTGACGCCCGATGAACACCGGGAGGAGGAGACCCGCCACAGGGTCGAGCCGGGCAGGCGTTCCAGCACAAACTCCCCTCGAGCCGTCATCAGCACGGCAGGCCTCTGCATCCCAGGCTGGTCAGCCCACAGCAGGCACTTAGCAGGGCCTTGTAGAAGTGACCTCAACAGCTGCAGTGGCTCCCCCCACCCCTCCCCACACCCCTCAGGTCTCCACAGCACAGTTTCCTGGTCCCCTGACCTGCACGGCCTCCACTTGTCCTCAGCACTGGCCCTCTGTGTCTATCGGCTGAGAAGAAAAGGCCGAGGAGCACCAGGCTCCCTTGCTCGCAGATGTGCACAGAACCAGCCTGGCCCACGGGAGCCGGTCAGCAAAGACAGGACAGAAGGCATCCCAGGGCGCTCCTCCTGACTATGGAGGCGTCGGCTCCAGGAGAGCTAAGAGTGTGAGGTAGGCCCTGGCCGGGTGGCTCAGCTGCTTGGAAAATCATCCCATACTCCAAAAGGATGCAGGTCCGATTCCCAGTCAGGGCACATGCCTGGGTCGTGGGTTCAATCCCTGGTCAGGGCACATATGTGAGGCAAGTGATCTATGTTTCTCTCTCGCTCAAATCAATAAATATGTCCTCAGCTGTGGATTAAAAATTAAAGTAAAAAGAATATGAGTGTAGTTGGCAAAGGTTAATACCATCTCACTGATGGTGGAGAGACAGAGGCAAAGAAGTTAGGACATTTACACAGAGGGGTGGGATGGAGTGAGGGGTAGGGACAAGGGCTTTGGGGAAAGTCCTTTCTGCTTCCTGAGTCTTGGCCAGGAGGTGGCATCTTGGTTATGAGCTGGGCCCTGGAGACAAGCAGCAGGTGTAAATCTGTAATCCTCCCCTTACTGGCTGTGTGGCTTTGGAGAAATTGCTTAACCTCCCTGAGCCTCATTCTTCTCATCTGTAACATGGGGAATGGCCTCACAGAATTTAATGAGGTGGTATAGGCAGAGCACGTAGCGCTGGGCCAGCTTGGCACCCTGAGGTGGGAAAGAGCCTGGTGCATTGGAGCCTTGATGAATCAAGGCAGGTGAAGAGTTGGGGTGTTACCTCTGCTTACTGGGGTGCTCTCCCTCTAAATACACAGTCAGCTCCCAAGAAGCCTCAGATGGGTTCTCTTCAAGTTTCTCAGAGGTCCACCCTCTGGCACCCTCAGATTCCGAAGCCTCAGGTCAGCATTGCTTTCATAGCCCAAGTATATACTGGTCTGGATATACTGGTCTGACTCTGCCAGCCCAATGCTGGGGAACTGGGCCAGAAAACTGCTCGGGCCTTTCTTCTGGAGGGCCCATGTGCTGTGCAGCAGCGCCCTCTGCTGGTATGTGTTGACAAAACACCCACAGCAGGTGTCTACATGGCCCAGAATTTCAGATTTCTTTGACACTGCCTAAGAGGAGACCCATATCTAGCTTCCAAAAGACACAGGGAGAAATGGAGTCCTGGACCCACCCAAGGAGCCCAGGGACTCAGCAGCAGCACCAGAAGCAGAGCCCAGGCAGCCCAGCCTCCCGGCAGCTGCTTTGCCCCCTCACTTCAACATCGCTCACCTTCGGCTGTTTCTTGACTTGGAGTGTCAAATCCAATGGAGGCTGGAACAAAAACAACCTGGAAAATGCTCCAAATAGACCTTCTCAAAGAATTTCCAGTAAGTAAAGGAATCCCGAGAGGCTCAAATAGCACCTTGAAAATCACCATATACTTTCCTTCCCTGGGGACTCAGGGAAGGGGGCTCAGAACTCCCTTTGTCTGTGGTCAGGGCAGGCATGATGCAGCAGGTACAAATGCCCGAAGAAGGAGGACAGCGCATGCCTGCATCCCACCTCATCCATCCATTTGCACTCAGTCACCAGTGGTCAGCATTGTCTGCTGCGTGGACGGGGCTGAGAATGCTGCTGGGCGGACAAGTCAGGCAGACCTGCCCACCCTCCCGGGCCTCCTGGGCGTTGCACAAGGGCTGACCCACACAGCTAGGGCTGGAAGAAAAGCAGGGATGCCTTGAGGTGGGCAAGGAGGTCTTGACCTTGACCAAGGGGATCTGGAGAAGCCTCTTGGCAAAGGATGTTTCGGCTTCGGCCTGAAGCAGGTAGAAGCAGGCCCTGAGAAAGGCAAGAGAGGGAGCCACAGGCCTCCCTCGGGTGACGTCTTCCCGGGCAGAGTCATTTAAGAATGGAGCACAGTGGTTCATTCTGGAAAGGTGCCCACTCCCTCCTCTTGGTTCCAGCTCATTAGCAGTACAAGCAACAGCTTTCTGGGCCCAGGATTCCACCCTGGGGTTGCCAGGGCCCCTGACTGCCAACTCAGGACCTTCCCAATTGGTCCCATGGTGACACGGGACTCAGGGAATGACAATCTGCCTGGCACCCGTTAGGTGGTCCTTCAAAAGAGTGGGCCATGGAGAACTGGCAGGCTTTCCACCTATGGACTTGCTCCAATGATGAACTCACAAAAGGCCACTCTGGGAGACCTTTCATGTCTAACCGTCCCAGCACATGCCCCAGCATGGCAGGCGGGGCAGAGCCTGTGCGTCGATGATGGTGATGACTGCCCCCCATCGCCTGCCACCAGGCCTCTCAGCCCTTTTAGGATCAAGCCTCAGAGGTCAGACCCTGCCTCCCTTTGGATGGAGGAGGCCCGGCTGGCCCAGCTGGCTGCCGCTGCATGATGGCCCAGGTGATGTGACATGGATGTGAGGCCCCTGGCTCCGGACCATACCCCTCACCATTCTCTGCCATCCTGGGTACCGGGGCAGGTCCCTGCTGGAGACTAGCAGGACACTGGGGGACATCAAGTCATCTTCCTTCTCAGAGGGAATCCAGAGAGCTCCCGGGGGGCCCAAAGCACTTCCCCTAGCCAGGCCACACCCCCGCAATGAGCATGGACCTCCAACTGGGGGCCCGGCTGGGTGCTGCACAGGACCACCCCTCTCCAGGCTGGCCCAGGGTGGACCATATGGGCCGGGCTGGGCCAGGAGGGAGCTGGGCCTCTGGAGAACTGTACCTGAAAGTTAGACATGCCCCTGGCCCCCCCGGGTGCTTTCCCTGGACTCGGAGCCCTGAGGGAGCCATGGCTGGAGCAGCAATAAGCATCACTGCCTGAGGTTGGTATGGGGAAGAGCGCCCCCAGCTGACTGGGATCAGCAGCAGCAGCACGGGCCCAGGGGGATGGGAGCATCCCTGCAGGCACCATTCCAGCAGGAGGAGCTGGCTAGGAAAGTGGGGGGAGGAGGAGAGGTGTGGGGGGAGGGGTCAGAGGCGACAAGATGGAGCTCTAGGTTGTCCCTAGAACTCCCCCCACCTCACAGCTGTGGGGCTGATTCTTCTGATGGATTGGATCTCATCTAACCTCACTGAGACTTGGGCTCCTCATCACTGTTTCACAGGTGAACACAGTCAGAGTTCTGCCAGAGAAACCGGACCTGCGGGAGGCACAGGCACACCTCCTTTTATTGCACTACTGCACAGGTGTTGCGGGGTATGTGTGTGTATTTACAAACTGAAGGCAGCACCTTGCACAAGCAAAAAGATTATGACTCACTCTATTGCTGTGGTCTGCATCCAAACCTGCATTATCTCCGTGTGTGTGTGTGTGTGTGTGTGTGTGTGTGTGTGTGTGTGTGGTGGGGACCGCCTGGCAGGTCACTACAGTCCACAGGGGAGTTTCTCCTTTCTTAGGGAAATCTCCACGTTGCTCTGAAGGCCTTTCAATGGATTGGATGAAGCCTGCTGAGTATCAGGGAGAAGCTCCCTTACTTAAGGTCAACTGGTTGTAGCTGTAAATCACACCGACAG
>PVJI01027484.1:0-17630 GCA_004026765.1 Micronycteris hirsuta
GAAATAAAAGGCATCCAAATTGGCAAGAAGGAAACAAAACTGCTGTTGTTTGCAGATGACATGATAGTGTAGATAGAAAATCCTATAAACTCTGTCAAAAAACTACTTGACCTAATAAATGTATTTGGCAAAACAGTGGGATACAAAGTTAATATCCAGAAATCAAAGGCATTTTTGTATACCAACAATGAAACATTAGAAGCAGAAATCAGGAAAAAATTCCCATTTGATATAGCAACAAGAAATATAAAATACCTAGGAATAAACCTCACCAAGGAGGTAAAAGACCTGTACTCAGAAAACTATACAACACTGAAGAAAGAAATCATGGAAGACACAAACAAATGGAAACATATACCGTGCTCATGGATTGGAAGAATCAACATCATCAAAATGTCCATACTACCCTAAGCAATTTATGGATTCAATGCAATCCCTATCAAAGTACCAATGGCATATTTCACAGATATAGAACAAACACTTCAAAAATGTATATGGAACCATAAATGACCCCAAATATCTGCTGCAATTTTGAGAAAGAAAAGCAAAGTAGGAGGGATCACAATATCTGATATCAAACTGTATTACAAGGCCACTGTAATCAAAACAGCCTGGTACTGGCATAAAAACAGACAGATAGACCAATGGAACAGAACAGAGAACCCAGAAATAAACCAAATTCTCTATGGCAAATTAATTTTCGACAAAGGGAGCAGCAGCATAAAATGGACTAAAAGTTGCCTCTTCAACAAATAGTGTTGGGAAATCTGGACAGCTACATGCAAAAAAATAAAACTTGATCATCAACTTACAGCATACACAAAAATAAATTCAAGGTGGATAAAAGACTTAAATGTAAGTCATGACACCATAAAAGTTCTAGGAGAATACATTGGTAGGAAAATCTCAGACATTCCATGCAGCAACATCTTCAATGATATGTCCCCTAGAGCAAGGGATATAAAGGAAAGATTAAACAAATGGGACTTTATCAAAATAAAGAGCTTCTGTGGGGCTAAAGAAAACACTATTAAAATAAAAAGAGTACCAACCGTATGTGAAAACATATTTGCCAATGATACCTCAGACAAGGGTTTGAACTCCAAAATATATAAAGAACTCATGCAGCTCCACTCCAGGAAGACAAACAACCCAATTAAAAAATGGGCAGAAGGCTTGAACAGACACTTCTCCAAGGAGAACATACAGAGGGCCTAGAGACGTATGAAAAGATGCTCAGCAACATTAGCCATCAGAGAGATACAAATTCAAACCACAATGAGATACAACCTCACACCAGTCAGAATGGCCATCATCAACAAAGCAACAGATAACTGTTGGAGGGGATGTGGAGAAAAGGGAACCCTACTGCACTGTTGATGGGAGTACAGACTGGTGAAGCCACTGTGAAAAACAGTATAGAATTTCCTCAGAAAACTAAAAATGGAACTGCCTTTTGACCCAGCAGTTGCACTGTTGGGAATATACCCTAAGAGCCCTGAAACTCAAATTGAAAAGAACCTATGTACCCCAATGTTCATAGCAGCACAATTTACAATAGCCAAGTGCTGGAAGCAACCTAAGTGCCCACCAGCAAATGAGTGGATCAAGATACTATGATACATCTACACAATGGAGTACTATACAGTAGAGAAAAATAAGGATCTTATATCCTTTGCAACACCATGAATGGAACTGGAGAGCATTATGCTAAGTGAAGTAAGCCAGGCAGTGAGGGACAAATACCTTATGATCTCACGTTTAACTGAAACATAATCAACAAAAGAAAAAAGCAAGCAAAATATAACCAGAGACATTGAAATTAAGAACAATCTAACAATAGCCAGAGGGGAGTAGGGAGGGGACAGTGGGGAGAAGGGTTTTCAGGAACTACTATAAAGGACACACAGACAAAACTAAGGGGGAGAGTGGAAGCAAGGGAGGGAAGTGGGTTTGGATGGGTTGAGGGGGAGGGAAGGGGAGAAAATTCAGACAACTGTGATTGAAGAACAATAAAGTAATTAAAAAAAAAAAAGCAAAAAACAACCAATCAGAAAAACACAAAGAAAACAGAATCCAAAAAAATGAGGATAGTGTAAGGAGCCTCTGGAACAACTTCAAGCACACCAACATTCACATCATGGGGTGCAGAGAGGAGAGAGCAAGCAATTGGAAACCAATTTGAAAAAATAATGAGAGAAAACTTCCCTAACGTAGTGAAGGAAATAGACATACTAGTCCAGGAAAAGCAGATTGTCTCAAACAAGATGAACCCAAAGAGGCCCACACCAAGACATGTCTTAATTAAAATGCCAAAGATTAAAGACAAAGAGAAAATCTTAAAAATAGCGAGAGAAAGCAGTTAGTTACCTACAAGGGAGCTCCCATAAGTTTGTCAGCTGATTCCTCAAAAGAAATTTTGAAGGCCAGAGGGATTGGCAAGAAATATTGAAAGTGATGAAAAGCACAGACCTACAACCAACATAACTCTACCCAAAAAAGCTATCATTTAGAATGGAAGGATAGATAAAGAGCTTTCCAGACAAGAAAAAGCTGAAGGAGTTCATCACCACTAAACCAGTATTATATGAAATGCTTAAGGGTCTTCTTTAAGAAGAAAATCAAAAACATGAACAATAAAATGGTAATAAATACATATCTATCAACAATTGATTTTAAAAATTAAACCAACAAACAGAACAGAAACAGACTCAGAGATACAGAGAGCATTTTGATGGTTGCCAGATGGAAAGGGTGGTTGGGGTGATGGGCAAAAAGGTGAGGGGATTAAGAAATACAAAGGGATAGTTACAGAATAGTCACAGGATATAAACTATAGGATAGGGAATAGAGTATCCAAAGAACGTATATAAATGACCCATGGATGTGGACAATAGTATAGGGATTGCCTGAGGGAGTAGAGGTTACTGGGTAGATGGGATAAAGGGGGAAAAACTGGGACAACTATAATGACACAATATAATTTAAAAATAAAATAAAAACACTTTTTAAAATTTAATACTTTTTTTGACAAGATTTATTGGTTTACAGCTGTGACTGTGCAAAACACTATTTTTTTAAGTTAACTTTAATTTGATTGTATTTTTTTCATTACTATTTAGTCCCCTTATACCTCCCTCACCCCTGAAATCACACCATTGTCTAGTCCAGGAGTCATTTTTCCTTTTTGCTCAATCCCTCCACCGCCTAACCTGCCCCCCTCCATAGCTGTCATCCTGCTCTCCATCTACACATCTGTCTGTATTTTGCTTGTTAGTTCAGTTTGTTCATTAGCTTCTACACATGAGTGAAATCATATGGTATTTGTCTTTTTCTGACTGGCTTATTTCACTTAGCATTATGTTCTCCAGGTCCATCCATACTATCACAAAGAGTAAATTTTCTTCTTTTTTAGGGCCAAGTAGTATTCCATTGTGTAAATTTCCCATAGCTGTTTTATCCACTCATCTAGTGAAGGATACTTGGGCTGCTTCCATATCTAGGCAATTGTAAATAACACTGCAATGAACATAGGGGTGGTTATGTTCTTTCAAATTAGTGTTTTGGGTTTCTTTGGATATATTCCCAGAAGTGGGATTGCTGGGTCAAAAGGCAGATCCGTTTTTAACTTTTATAATATTTATTAATTACTATATTATTTTCCATACAAACAACTAAACCTACTTTTGCCCCTCCTTTCATATGACATTTTCTCTTATGTGTTGGGATATTCCTATGTGTTGGGGATACATTCCCACACATTGGAGAAAATGTCACTCTCCCAGTTTGTTAGATTTATGCAAAGATCAGTCTTTATAGTGCACAAGGACAAGGTACACCAAAAGCAGTCTGATGAGCACAGGGCCAGCCAGTCAAGTCGGCATCAAATTCTTCATCATCATTCGGTATCAAAAGACTCAGCACACGAAGAATCCAACTGGACCAGAGTTGCTCCCAAAGAAACAGAGTAAGTGGGCTCAGACAAGAAACAAAATATATTTATATAAACATATATTAATACCCTGCACTCAAATCAGTCATGAGGACCATCTTGATGCAAAATAGCCAGGTGGAGAAAGCAGAAAAATATCCTAGTAGCTAGAGAGATAAGCATTTATTTCAATATGCTTTTCGAATATTCCTACTTGGAAGCCAGCTTCCAGGATTTAAGCAAGGCTTGACTCTTCTGCTGGAGAGAGAGCCACATGGCAAAGCCCTTGAAGATAAAGTCATCGTGTAGAGAGAAAAGAACCAAGATGTGCCAGCAGAGCTTCCAGCTGTGTGTAGTCGCTCCCAGGTGGAGAAGAATCATCCACTCCATCAGCAGCCTTGTCTTAAGTAACAATTCACTGCTGTTTAAGCCACAAATTTTGAAGGGGCTTTGTTATGTAACAACATATAAATAGACATGTGAACTAGAGGACAAGGAGTGCAAACGAGTTCATTTAGAAGACTTAGAGGTGAGAAAGAAAGCAAGTAAAAACTGGGCGGGGGGTGGGGGGCAGCATTCCAGGCAGAGAGAACAGCAAGTACACCAATCTGAGGTAGCCCTGACTGGTGTGACTCAGTGGGTTGGGCATCATCCAGCAAAGCTTTTAAGGTCTCCGGTTTAATTCCGAGTCAGGGCACAGGCTGGGTTTCGGGCCAGGCCCCTGGTTAAGCGTTTGTGAGAGGCAATGGAGCAATATTTATCTCGCACATCCATGTTTCTCTCCCACTTTTTCTCTCTCTCTTCCCCTTTCTCTAAAAATACATACATAAAATCTTTTTTTTTTTTTAATTTTATAAAGGGCCTAAAGGTAGTTGACATGGCTTATTTGAGGAACTGCAAGGAGGCCAGTGTAGCTGGAGCAGAAAGAGTGAGGGCGAGAACGCTGAGAGATGAAGTCACACCAAAAACAGAGACTAGATCAGCCTGGTTTTCACAGGTCATTGTAAATATTCTGACTTTTATCCACAGGTTAATGAAAAGCCATTGGAAATTTTTATACATTTAACAATTAACAATTCATTTAGCAATTATCTATTCAGCTGGACTGTGTGCCAGTTTCAAGAAGCTAAGCACGCAACAATGACAGTGCCTTTGTGTGCTGGGGGAGAAGGGGTTGAGAGAATGAGAAAAAGAGGAGCAGGATCCCTCCCACCAATAAATAAACAAACAAACAAACAAACAAACTGGACCAGGAAAATATGGCAGAACAACTGCTTTAGCTGTCTCAGGCCAACCTAAAGGACAGCAAGCCCTTCCACCAGGCACCTCTTTGTTTTCCTCAGAGTCTCTTTCAGGATAATTTGCTACAACTTTACAATAAAGTACATTATACCTACATAAGAAAGCTCACTTCTCCTTTAATGGAAATTAATTTCCTAAAAGCTTTTTCCAAACAAATCATGGCATTCCATCATTAACGCACATGTATTCTCAAAAGTCTTGCCAGGCTCCAGCATTCTGTGCTCTAAGTGTGTGTCAATGTGTTTACAGAAAAACGTGATGTTAAATTTAAAAAGAATCCCTTCAAGAAGACACTATGTACTTCCCAAAAAGTACTTTATAAATATAGTACTTTACAGATTGCAGTGAGATTTCAGAGCAATTGACTCAACACCGCATCATATTCTTAAAACCAAACTAAATGACAAAGTAACAACAAAAGAAGGCATAGAGCTAACATTACTGCAGTTTTAAATAAAAGTTCACGAAGCAATTTTCCTTTAAGTGTGGTGCCACATGCATCAAAGTGCATTTGGTAGCATGAATGATAACAGTGTAACAACGGGACTTTGTCAGGCCTTGACGTGAGTAGTTCCTGAAAGAAAGTGTGAAGTTCAGATGCAGTGGGAGGGGTTGGATAACTGTATTCCTCCAGCAAGTCGGCAGGTCTGTTTACACTGAATCTGAATTCCTTATTCAGGCCTGACTAGTTTAGAACAGTTTCATAGAACTTCTTGTAAAACACGTTGTCTTTGGGGGAAGGAAACAAAGTGCTCCCTTTCAACAGAATAAAATCCCTCTACTTATGCTATATTTTCCCGGGTTTGTAAAGATGGAAAAATCCCTAAATACTTTGCTGCTTTAGAACAGACCACTATTCAGCTAACTCATGCCACGCACCAATGCAGTGGAATGGTCTTCTTTACCTTACATTGCTCTGCATATTCTAAATACTGACAAGACTCTAATTTTCAACTGCCTAATATTTAATAACTCCACTGAGGATTTGTTTCCTGCTAGCAGCTCCTATTTTTCTGACTTAAGGGTCATATAGAATAAATAAAAATCTGCATTCCTACCAACAGTGTAGTAGGGTTACCTTTTCTCCACAACCTCACCAACACTTGTTTGTTGATTTGTTTATGATGGCCATTCTGACTGGTGTGAAGTGGTATCTCATTGTGGTTTGAATTTGCATCTCCCTGATAGTTAGTGATGCTGAGCATCCTTTCATATGTCTCTGGGCCCTCTGTATGTCCTCCTTGGAGAAGTGTCTGTTCAGGCCCTGTGCCCATGATTTAATTGGGGTTGTTTGTCTTACTAGAGTGGAGTCATGTAAGTTCTTTATATATTTTGGTGATCAAATCCTTGTCTGAGGTATCACTGGCAAATATATTTTCCCATACAGTTGGTTCCCTATTCATTTTGCTGATGCTTTCTTTAGATGTGCAGAAGCTTTTTAATTTGATAAAGTTCCATTTGTTTATTCTTTCCTTTATATCTCTTGCTCTAGGGGACATATCAGTGAAAATAGTGCTGCATGGAAAGCTGAAATTTTCCTGCTTATGTTCTTCTTAAGGACTTTTATGGTGTCATGGCTTACATAAGTCTTTTATCCATCTTGAGGTTATCTTTGTGTATGGTGTAAGTTGGTGGTCAAGTTTCATTTTTTGCATGTAGCTGTCCAGATCTCCCAACACCATTTGTTGAAGAGACTATTTTTACTCCATTTTATGCTTCTGGTCACTTTGTCAAAAACTAATTGAGTGTAGAGATATGGCTTTATTTCTGGGCTCTCCATTCTGTTCCATTGATCTGTGTGTTTGTTCATATGTCAGTACCAGACTGTTTTGATTACAGTGGCCTTGTAATATAGTTTGATATCAGGTGTGGTGGTCCATCCAACTTTGTTCTTCTTTCTCAAAATTGCTGAGGCTATTCGGGGTCATTTATGGTTCCATATAAATTTTTGAAATGCTAGTTCTATATCTGTGAAATATGTCATTGGTAAAGCCACTGTGGAAAACAGTATGGAATTTCCTCAAGAAAAAAAAAAAAATGGAACTGCCTTTTGACCCAGCAATTCCACTTCTGGGATTATACCCTAAGAATCCTGAAACACCAATTCAAAAGAACCTAAGCACCCCAATGTTCATAGCAGCACAATTTACTACAGCCAAATGCTGGAAGCAACCTAATGCCCACCAGTAAATGAGTGGATCAAAAAACTGGAATACTACACAGCGGAAAGAAAGAAGGAGCTCCTACCCTTTGCAACAGCATGAATGGAACTGGAGAGCATTGTGCTAAGTGAAATAAGCCAGGCAGTGAGGGACAAATATTATATGATCTCACCTATAAGTGGAACCTAATCAACAAAACAAACAAGCAAGCAAAATAGAACCAGAGACTTGGAAATAAAGAACAAACTGACAGTGACCGGGGGGGGTGGTAGTTAATGGGGGAAAGAAGGGGAAGGGTCATCAAGGAACCTGTATAAAGGACGCATGGACAAAGACAACCAAGTGTGGGAGGATTGAATGTGAGGGGTGGGCGTATGTAGGGCAGAGGAGAGTAATGGGGGTAAAATGGGGACAACTGTAATTGAATAACAATAATAAAAATGTAAAACACAAAATAAGAAATATCTAAAAGTAATATTGTGTCTATTAACACTATTGTTCTGCCTCCATTAAATCATTTGCATATTGCCCAGCTGGTGTAGCTCAGTGGATTGAGCGCGGGCTGGGAACCAGAGGGTCCTGGTTCGATTCCCAGTCGGAGCACATGCCTGGGTTGTGGGCCAGGTCCCCAGTGAGGGCCATGTGAGAGGCAACCATACATTGCTCTTCCTCCCTTCTCCTATCTCTGAAAATAAATAAATAAAATCTTTTTAAAAAAATCATTCTTATATAAGGTGGGTTTTTTTCTGTTTTAAATCATTCATTCTCAAAGGCCTGTAGCCAAACTTTTTTTGAAATATAACTCTGGTTTTAAGACACATGACAAAGTTATTTGCCTCCTATGCCACTCTTACAGCCTCCGCACCTTCCAAAATAGGAATCAATTTCCAAAGATTCCAATTTCTTTACCTCTCCTCAAGGGCCTTGGCCAAAGTTTCTCTAAGTGTGTCATTTGTTCATCAGAATCAGAATCCAGTCCCAAGGACCCACCTCAAACTTATTCACTTGGAACTTTTAAATACGTGGCCACAAATTTTTGATAAACATCTCAATTGATTCAAACAGACCAAAGGTTTGAGAAGCACTGCACCAGGCAATGGCCCTGAAGCCCTGCAAGAATCTGGAAATTGCTGGAAACCCTCAGCCTAGGACAATGCACAGGAGTGTATTTTGTACATTCTCTCAGGGAATTCACAGAAGTACTGAAGCCTATCAGTGGGCCCTTCCCCAGGATTAGAACCGTTCCTTTAATAACCTTCTCTTTGAGGCTTCCAGGAAAATCAGTGTGGGGAAACTCTTTGTGTGCAGCCACAGGCTCGGCTCTGTTCTGTTGAGGAGAGCCATTGACAATTTGTGTCTTTCATCTCAACCTCAGAATGAAGTGTGTTTCTTCTTAACCAATTCGCACAAGTATTGTGATGCTGAAATTGCTTTAAGAGGTTTAGAAGAAAAGTATCATACGAATGCAAATAACAGGAGATTTGATTTAAAAATAGCATTATCCAAGTACATAAGAGCTGCCTTATCCAAATGAAGAGTTTGAGGTTTCACTACTATTGTCATCCACTATACACCTGAGAATAAAGAGTGTGAAGTAAGATGAGTCCTCCAGAATTCTTTCAGCTTGAATTGTAAGCTTTTTTCTCATGCTGTAAGGTAACATGCCATCTAGAGAACTAAAAGAAGATATGAAGGACCAGAAGTCTTACAGGCTTGCCACCCCAAAAGGATCAAAAGATACAGGGTCCTATCAGTAAAAGGGAAATGCTATACAACTTCCAATTCAACCCCCACAAGGAACTCAGAGAACTGTGAAAAGAACAGTCTGATCACCACTATCTCTCTGTGGCATGACGGCTTTTTATAGCACAAATGTCTGTCCCACATTATAGAGTCTAGCATTTACCATTTTAATTGCTCATGTTGGCATATCTACCATGCCTCCTGATTCTTTAAGTTGGTTTCTGTAACCAGGGCAACAGTGCCAGTGCTTAGCCTAAGGAAATATTGGGGAACTCATTCAATATAAAAAATAAGAAATAGCAGGACATATTTTTTCTAGACACTCTTGCCCTTTGAATGATATATCAGCAACTATTCCCAGACTTCCCCTGAAACCGCGTACAGTTTAGCCAGTAGTTGGGGACAGCACCCCCTCCTGGACTGCTACAAATTAGAGGAGCACTTGGATGAAATGCTTCTGTGAGGCAATGAGTGCGCAGCCAAGCACATTTTGGATGGTATCTTTCTGAATCTATATAAGACGAAATAAAATCTAGGGAGAATAACCAAAAACAGAAAAGTAACCTCATCTTCAGAACAGCAACCTCTGCACAGCCTTTTCCCTGAGCTCCAGGGTCTACATGTTAGATGCTCAATAATTGTACACACAGAAAAGGAGAAACTGAGCATCTGTCATGCCTGAGGCAACTGGGATCTTATCGTTGTTTGATGTGCATATTATTCTTTTTGTAATTAGTGTCCTTTTAGGTCAAAGTATTAATTTTTGCTCTTGTTTGAAGAGCTAGGCTGTTGGGATTGCTTATTTTACCTTTCAGCAAACCCATAAAGAAAAACAATGCATCCTCATGGACTTAAATAGACAAAATTGATTAAATACAAAAGCCAAGACCTAAATCCAGCAACTACCATATGAAAGATGGAAGATAGGAGAGAAAGCTGATGCTTTTGAATAGAGATTTTGGATGCTATAAACCCAAACCACTATATTATCTTGCTTTCTTCCCATGACAAAGCCAAGCAGAACAGCCTGCATTGCCCAAGATCAGGTTCCAGTTTTAAGTGCTTCCTTACAGAGTTTAATGAACCTTAAGGAGAGAGAAATTCAATGCTTAAAAACACAAATCATTTCATATCTTTAGCAACTCTTTCTGCCACTTTAGGAAAAACTTTCAACTATTCTAGCTCATATCAAAACCAAAAATTTCATAATCACAGCAGGAAATACTATCTAAAGAAGAAAGCTGCAGATTCCTACTTGAACGGCTTTTCTTTCCATTCAAATCACAAACTTTGAACCTCCAGAGCTCTCACAATGTATGATTCAATGGAAGCATTCACAGTGCTAAGTAGTTGTAATTTTTTAGTCACATGAATAGAGCTACTATAGATAGAACTGGAAATCTAATCAAAAATCTCCATTCCATTGATTACATCAATAGAATTCTTCCATCGTGATACCAGTGAAAATAATACATCTGCATAAGACATTTGAGTGAATGTTAGATCTTTCGTTGAAATTGCTTATTATCTTCCCTTTTTAAAAGTTAATATATTCCTAATACATTCTTATGCCATTTTAGGATGACAAAAAACTCCCACTCAGGATGGGACTATGGTGTCACTCTTCTTCATGTTCAAAAATATTTCCAGTGTTGTCCGTGCATGTAAATGAGGCTAAAAAAATGAAAAGTGGTTTCTTCTCCACTTGATACACGTTAAAATCCATTTTTCATCAACAGCTTTTCGGAGAACCTGCCACTGATTGCGGCTCTGCTCTTCTCATCGCATCTGATAGATGTTTTTGCTCAAAATAAGCCGCCCTTTGCTGATTGCTGCAGGCTGCTTGGTCTGCCGATCGTGAAAATACAGCATTCCCCAGCTAGGCCACATTGTTTATTGTAATCAAAGAGTTGGATGCAAACATTCATTCCAATGATTCCTTGACTCCATTTGCTCTACTGCCTTGTTCATTTTGGTCGTGACCTACCCTCAGAACAAAACTGCCACAGGTTAGAAATTAAGTCACCCACCTCAGCTAAGTTAAAATCTTCCTCTCAGTCAGAGAATGTCTCTCATTATTCCTAAAATATGTGCAAAAAAAAAAAGGGTGAGTTTTCTTTAAAAATACAACCAGGTGGAAGCTGCCATTTTTGATGAACATGTAGGGAACTGGAGGATGCACGAAGTAGCGACTAAAGATTTGCGCCCCTGACGGTAACTCTGAATGTTATGAGTATAACACCCGCCAGTCAAAGGAAAGTCAGTCAGGGCATGTTTCTGTATGCCACACAACAATATTGGGAATGAAGTGGTTAAACAGCAAGGTGCTGAACTACTTCCTGAGTCCTGCTGCTGGAAAGGATATATGGTGTTTAATGGTGTTATTCAAAAAACAACTACATTGCATTCATATTCATGTGTAATCAAGATCCATTTTAAGCTCCTATTTTGAGTAGGACATGAAATATTTGAAATAGGAACTTACAGAGGTTAAAGAGGTTTTCCCGACCAAAAGAGGTTAGCATTCATCTCAGTTAGGACTAGGTTCAGCTACATACAACAGAAAAATACAATAAGAGAATGGCTTAAATTCTTGGAAGAGAGAAAGAATTTATACCTCTTACATATAAGAAATCTGGAGCTAGGCAATCCAGGGCTGGAATGATGGGCCACAGCAACATCTCATACTCAAGAATTCATCTTTTCCCCCATTCTAGGGCAAGATTTTCATTCTCAGAATCGTGGTCCAGGTGGCTGTTAGAGATTCAGCCATCACATCCACATTCCAGACAGCAGGACAAAAGGAACAAGAAAGAAAACCTCATTACCTCTTTTGAAGAGACTTCCAGGCAGTCCCACACAATACTTTCATCTACATCTCACTGGTAGGAACTTGATCACACAGCTATGCCTAGTTGCACTGGAAACAGAGATAAATTGTTCTATTAGAAGGCACAACGAGCCAGCTAAAACGGGGTTCTCTTACTAAGAAAGAAGGGTGAGTGGGTATTTAATATAAAAGCGGTGACATCTGCCACAGTACTTACTCTTTACCACTCTCTCTGCCCACACAAATACAACAAGTATTACCTTAGATCTCCCTGGACTTCAGTTTCCTCAATTCTAAAGATTCTACCATATGCACTTGTTTGAAACTGAAATGAGATGGCATGTATAAAGGACCTAGGGCAGATAGATCCTGAGAAAACATCAGCCTCCTTCTCCTTTGTGAGAAAACAGGAGCCAGATTGAACTCAATCCAGCAAACTCCTTGGAGCCTGCAGCTGGGACCACACTGGGTGAGTTCATTCTCCTGGCATTTAGACCAATGCTGGCTCCTCCCTTTACTACACTGTATACCTGTCTGTGCCACAGGAGCTTGGGCAGGCCTGATAACTGGGTCCACAGAGGCCATGGCAACTGCAAGACTCAATGGACAGGAAAAATCAAAGACAGGAAAAGAGGGTGAACAGAAAAAAACCCTCAGAAAAATGAAAGAAATCCATTTTCAATACAGACACCATGTGCCAGAGGACTCTAAATAATGGGGAGGTGGTTTCCACAAAGACAGAAAACCATTAGGATTTTTAGTAGTTTATACTGTCTATTCAAAAGAAAATGCTTCTAGATAACCCATCTTTGTTTTATTCCTCAAGTCATAAGTCATACCTCTCAGAGGACCTGCTCAGAGACTGTGGATGATTCAGGATAACCCATCACAACTAGGGACTAAACACTACAAATGCACATATCCTCCTGATAATTCCATTCCTTCCATGGGGAAGCTAGAAGATTGCTGACCAATCGATCTGCTATTACAGGCCAGATTCTCTGGATGCAGATGCTGAGATGGAGTTTTGCATATGACATGCTTGTGAAGGATAAACCCTGAGAAGGGAAGGAGCAAAAACAAGATTGGGCAGAAGTGAAGTTGCAATGCAGGCCCCACAAAGCTGGCAGTGAGTTCTGTCTAACACCGTGGTCCCACAGGCCTGCAATGATCTGGTCTTTATCACCACCCTCCTCTCACACAATCCGCCATGGTAAGCTGTTTTGGCAAGACGTGACCTCAGAGGAGGCTGACCCTAAAGAAGCTGGCAATTTCAGGCTGTTTCCTGACTCCATTCCCCACAGCTGGGCAGTGAGCCCTTTCTTAAAGGGGACACGGAGCAACACAGGTCTACCCATGGGCCATAGAAACTACTGTGAACCATCAAAAGATTTCAATGTTCCTGGCTCTGCTATTCATACATTGATTACTTATCACAAATGGAGTTGACACAAAAATCACTGTATTTCATTTCACTCCTCAACTCACACATCACAGAATGTATGCTTAATTAACAGCAGGCTTGAAGTGCTATATAAACAAGTCAATTAAGATTAGAAAGATTGGAAAGTCAGACTTATTCTACCAGCCTTCTTGGTGCAAAGATCAATGTATGTAAACAAAGATTTTTCAATTTTAAAAAATTTGAATGTACTTCATAATCAATAGCAAGAATCTTAAAGATGAGGAATATGAAAGAAAATGATGCTTTAGCAGATTTCTAATATTTTGTAAATCTTTCTTTACCAAGAAGAAAACTGTTTTAGTACTTATTTTCCAATTTTCAGTCCTACTGAGATGCAATGGATGCTTTCATTTTCTACTTAAAATGTTCAGTGGTGAGCTGAACTTCCCCAATTTTCAGGATAATCTTACAATTACTGTGTGTATTTTTCCAAGGGGATTCCATCCAAGAAATGTTAGATATCCTTATTTATTTCAGAAAATCATCAAATTCTCAAAGAACAAAACTACAACAATTTTGCTGCACTAGAATCAAAATCATTCCTTGCTTTATACATAAAACCTAGCATTTCATATTATTAAGTATCATTTTTTCAGACTAAAAGATGCACTTTCCCCCCAAAATTTGGGAGGAGAATAGAGGTGCATCTTATAGTCTAAATGTAGCTTACCTGGCTTCCTGGGGGGTGGGGTGTGTGTGGTGGTGGAGTGGGGTCACAGGAGGCAGGAGCAGGGTCTAAAACCTAGGTGTGTCTTATGGTCCAGTGCGTCTTATAGTCTGAAAAAATGGTACAACTCCACCACAGTCAAAAACACAGTCTAAGCTCATTTTGTAATAAATCATTTTGATCTTTTTTTTTTGGGGGGGTGGACCATTTAAGAAATTAGTAACAGTGTAGATCACTAAGACACTATGGATTTCACATTGACATAGTTCAGTTAACTACCAGCTTCCATCTTAGCCTCCTTATGGAGCGACTCTTACAATAATTATTAAAAAGATTTCAAAAAAAAAAAGATTTCATAGCAGCACGATTTAAAATAACGAAGTACTGGAAGCAACCTAAGTGCCCACCAGTAAATGAGTGGATCAAAACACTGTGGTACAATTACACAATGGAATACTATGCAGCAGAAAGAAAGAAGGAGCTCCTACCCTTCGTGACAGCATGGATGGAACTGGAGAGCATTATGCTAAGTGAAATAAACCAGGCAGTGAAAGACAAATACCATATGATCTCACCTGTAAGTGGAACATAATCCACAAAACAAACAAGCAAGCAGAATATAACGAGACATTGAAATAAAGAACAAACTGACAGTAACCAGAGGGGAGGTGGAAGAGGGATAATGGGGGAAAGAAGGGGAAGAGTCATCAAGGAACACGCATAAGGGTCTCTGACACAAAGCCAAATGGGGTGGGATTGAGGGTGGGAGGTGGGGATGGGAGGGGCAGGGGAAGTGGTGGGGTAAAAATGGAGACAACTGTACTTGAACAACGATAAATGAAATACAATGCTCATACAAACTCAATCCCTCTATTCTCCTAAATAAAATTAGGAAAATTCAGATTGTCTTAGATTCCTAGCTCCACACTTACTAGCTGTGTAACCTTGAGCAGTTTACTTAAACACTCTAACATTTGGTTTCTTTGTGTATAGAGATACTAATAGATCCTACTACTGACTGTGGTTTGGGGGATTAAATGAGATAGTGTACACAATAAGATTTAAAACAGTGCTTGACACAAAGGAATAGCTCAATAACTGTTAGAGGTAGTGAAATTATCAATAGAATACTGTATTTTTATTTCCAATATTACTAAGAAGCACTTTCATTAAATATCACATTTTCCTTGCTGTTTTCCTGAAATTCTGGCCTATGTTCCCATATTGTTTTGTAATTGCTTATTTATATGCTGTCTCTCATACAAGTCCATAAGGTCCTTGGTTACAAGCTGTGCCTAGCTATCAATACTGAGGAAATATTGTAGAATGGATAGGGAAAGTAGGTCAAGAGAGAGATTAGTAAGAGAATACTAGATGAAACCTCTAAAGAGGGACTTTTAAACTAAGTCAGTGGGAGTTAGGATTAAAGAAAAATAAGGATTTCAGAAAATTTGGGATGAAAGAATCAACAGAACTTGTGAATTACTAAATGTCAGTGATGAGGGGAAATCTTCATTTTACTTCCAGCCAGCCACATATTCATCCAGTCTTCATTAAGTAAGAATATTTGCAACAGAGCAAAAAGTACTGCTTTGCTTGGTAATGTAAGAATTAGATGCTACTTCAGTTTCCCTCTCTGCCCAGTTTTAATGTAGTAGCCCTCACCCAGGTTCTTTATCATTTTCCTTATTCATCAACTAGTATAGCACAATGAACAAAAGCACAGACTTTGAAGTCAGGTGAACCTGTATGTCTGTCCCAGCTCTCCCTTGATAACTATGGACTGCAGGCAAGTTACTCCATCCTGCCAAATCCATTTCTTCATCTTTACAGTAAGAGTCATGAGTGCATCTACCTTATTGGTTTGTGTGAAAATTAAATAGACAATACATGTGGAACTTCAGCCACAACACCTGGGAAATAGTCAATGTTCCATACTTGCTGTTTTTATTTTTTTTAAATAAACATAATAAAGTAGAAAATCTTTGAGACCTACAAATATAAGAAATTCATAGGACAGAATTATAACTTTTTCATATTATACATCAAAAATATAAAAATATCTCTAGTCTGGAATTTTATAAGAAAGTGGATATTTAATACCACATTAAGCCAAAGTATACAATCTCCTTCTATAGCAACTGGTGAAAGTTATCATTAGGAGTTGACTGGAAGAAAATACAGTCAGTTCAATTGAAGTCATTTAATTTCACCAATTTGCTTTCATAATAAAAAGAATCTGTTCTTATGAATAAGTGGTGCATTTACCATCTAAATTTTAGCATATTACTACTCATATAAATTGACATAAATTTCTTCACTTGGCAATTATGAATTAATTGATCACAAATACTTTTTACATCTCAAGATACTTATTCAATAGAGAAACACAAAATAGACCAAATATGTATAATAATTCCATCTTGTAAGGAAATAAAAAATATTATGAGTAGCATATCTTAGTACTATAGCTAATTTGGAAATTATTGGTTTATAGTATTTAGTATTTATTTTTGCTTAAGAAAATTATAAAATCTAGACAGCCTACTGAACTCCTGGCTAGAAAGTTTTCTTTCTTTACAAAAAACACTACCAGGACACTGACAATAGCTGGTCCTTATTAGTCAAGTCACATGATTTCCAGTATATTGCTTTAAAAAGAGAACAGTAAAGTATTTCTAAAATAAAAGCAACTAAAAACTATAAGTGAGTTTTTCTTAACTCACCCTCTAGCTCAGCAGCTACTACTTCCAGGGCTCAGACATTTATGAAATATCAATTTAACGGAATTTGAAAAGACAGAGACAGATTTTATAAGCTAAATTAAGGGGGCCTAGAGCTGAAAATTACCTTCATGTAAAAGCATCTTGTGGATATCACAAACACTACTTTTAAAAGAGGAAAGAAAGTAGGTGAAAGAAAACCTATTTCAGTTGGGTTTCGGATCCTCTATGTAGCTTCCATTAAATCATTTCTTTCTGTATGTCTTTTTCTTCATTTCTGAAGCAGTAATTGCCATCTTACTATCTTGAAAGCAATTTAATAACTATATGCTATGAATTTCTCTTGGCATCATTTTACAATTTGAAAAATGACGGAATTGTATCAGTCACTCTTCTAAGTTTGTTTATAGCTTAAAAATGCTATTACTCCAGTGGAGGCAGGAAAGGCAAGCTGAGTTCCCACAGGCAGCAGCTGAAGTTCCAGAGGGATATTTCAATGAGAAGTGTGGGGTCTAAAACCCAAGCTGGGCTCTCCAACTTTGAGCACAAAAATCAGAAGAAAAAAAAAAAAATGACATCCAACTGTGAAAAGCAGTGGGGTTTTTGTTCACCAACGAGAGATGGTTTGAGACACAGATAGATTCATAAAGGGCCAGTGCACAAAATTTTGTTTGTAGCCACTTACCCTGGGCTCCATCAGAAAGAGGGCAGAGTGGACTAGAAATGCATGAGGAGAGTCTGGGGTTGGAAGCAGAGAGCTGAAGGAACAGGCACCAGGATGCCTGTTCTGAGTCATTCCCCATACTG
>PVJI01027485.1:0-17616 GCA_004026765.1 Micronycteris hirsuta
CACGTCTGCCTTGGCAACTCACACACCCCAATCCAGCTCCCTCCCACGGAACCTGGAGCAAACCGGGAAGCTGCTGCTACTGGATCCGCAGACCTCCCGGCTCCCTGTAAGGCCCGAGTGACCCCTTCCCTCCGAAGCAGTCTCCCTACCGGCTGATCTTTCAGTTTTATGTGCAGTCCTGGTTTCCAATCTTCTCCACACTGGAATACAACTGGGTGATCGCTCTGCTCCTCAGAAAATCGGCCCGATATCCCGCCAGTGGGCCGGAGGATAGCGATCACGCTTCTCCCTTCTCCGCCGCCATCTTTCTCCCCCTCTGTATGTCCTCTTTTGAGAAGTGTCTGTTCATGTCTTTTGCCCATATTTTAATTGGGTTTTTTGTCTTCCTGGAGTGGAGTCGTATGAGTCCTTTATATATTTTGGAGATCAAACACTTGTCCGAGGTATCATTGGCAAATATGTTTTCCCATACAGTTGGTCCTCTTTTTATTTTAATACTATTTTCTTTAGCCCCACAGAAGCTCTTTATTTTCAGAAGGTCCCATTTGTTTATTCTTTCCTTTATGTCCCTAGCTCTAGGGGACATATCATTGAAGATGTTGCTGCGTGGAATGTCTGAGATTTTCCTACCGATGTTTTCCTCTAGGACTTCTATGGTGTCATGACTTATATTTAAGTCTTTTATCCACCTGGAATTTATTTTTGTGTATAGTGTAAGTTGTTTCTCGAGTTTCATTTTTTTGCATGAAGCTGTCCAGATTTCCTAACACCATTTATTGAAGAGGCTATTTTATTCCATTACATGCTTCTGCCCCCTTTGTCAAAGATTAATTGCCCGTAGAAACTTCAGTTTATATCTGGGCTCTCTATGCTGTTCCATTGGTCTACGTGTCTGTTTTTATGCCAGTACCAAGCTGTTTTTATGACAGTAGCCTTGTAATACAGTTTGATATCAGGATTTGTGATCCCTCCAACTTTGCTCTTCTTTCTCAAAATTGCAGCTGATATTCGGGGTCATTTATGGTTCCATATAAATTTTTGAAGTGTTTGTTCTGTATCCCTGAAATATGCCATTGGTACTTTGATAGGGATTGCATTGAATCTATAAATTGCTTTGGGTAGTATGGACATTTTGATGATGTTGATTCTTCCAATCCATGAGCATGGTATATGTTTCCATTTGTTTGTGTCTTCCATGATTTCTTTCTTCAGTGTTGTGTAGTTTTCTGGGTCTAGGTCTTTTACCTCCTTGGTTAGGTTTATTCCCGGGTATTTTTTTGTTGTTGTTGTTGCTATATCAAATGGGATTTTTTCCCCGATTTCTGTTTCTGCTGTTTCACTGTTGGTATACAAAAATGCCTTTGATTTCTGGATGTTGACTTTGTATCCCGCTGCTTTACCAAATTCAGTTATTAGATCGAGTAGTTTTTTGGTGGAGTCTATAGGATTTTCTAAGTACACTATCATGTCATCTGCAAACAACGACAGTTTTGTTTCTTCCTTTCCAATTTGGATGCCTTTTATTTTGTCTTCTTGTCTGATAGCTGTGGCTAAAACTTCCAGCACTATATTGAATAGAAGTGGTGATAGTGGACACCCTTGTCTTTTTCCTGATCTTAGTGGGAAAGATTTAGCTTTTGTCCATTGAGTATATTGTTGGCTGTAGGTATCTCATATATGGCCTTTGTTATGTTGAGGAATGTTCCCTCTATTCCCACTTTGCTGAGTGTTTTTATCATAAAAGGATGTTGTACCTTATTGAATAGTTTTTCTGCATCTTTTGACATGATCATGTGATTTTTGTCTTTGCTTTTCTTTATGTGATGTATTACGTTTCTTGTTTTGCGAATATTGTACCATCTTTGCATCACCAGGATAAGTCCCAGTTGGTCCTGGTGTATTACCATTTTAATATATTGCTGGATGCGGTTTGTCAATATTTTGTTGAGGATTTAGCATCAATGTTCATCAGTGATATTGACTTGAAGATTTCTTTCTTTGTTATGTCTTTTTCTGGTTTTGTGATTAGGATGATGCTGGCTTCATAAAAAGAATTTGGGTGTCTTCCATCATTTTGGAATTTTTGGAATAGTCTGTGAAGGATAGGAGTTACTTCTTCCTTAAATGCTTTGTAGAATTTGCCTGTGAAACCATCTGGTCCGGGGCTTTTGTGTGTTGGGAGTTTTTTGTTTACTGCTTCAATTTCATCCACTGTTATTAGTCGGTTCAGGCTTTCTGCTTCTTTTTTGAATTTTGGAAGATTATATTTTTCTAAAAATTTGTCCATTTCTCCTAGGTTTTCATATTTCTTGGCATACAGTTCTTCATAGTAGTGTCTTACAATCCTTTGTATTGCTGTGGCATCAGCTGTAATATCTCCTCTTTCATCTCTGATTGAGTTTATTTGGGTCCTCTCTCTTTTTTTCTTGATGAGCCTGCTTAAAGGCTTGTCAATTTTGTTTATCTTTTCAAAGGACCAGCTCCTGGATTCATTGATCATTAAAATTGTGCTTTTGGTCTCTATGTCATTTAATTTTGCTCTGATCTTGGTTATTTCCTTCCTTCTACTTGCTCTGGGTTGTCTTTGTTGTTGTTCCTCAAGTTCTTGTAGGCATAGGTTACGTTGTTTGAAATGTTTCTATTTTTTTTAGGTAGGCCTGTATCGCTATGAACTTCCCTCTCAGGACTGCTTTGGCTGTGTTCCATAAGTGTTGGGTTTTTGTAAGTTCATTTTCATTTGTTTCTAGGAACTTTTTGATTTCTTCCCTAATCTCGTCCTTGACCCATTCATTGTTTAATAACATGCTATTCAATCTCCATGATTTTGAGTGTGTGGGGGTTTTTTCCCTTGATTTGGTTTCTAATTTCAGTCCCTTGTGGTCTGAGAAAATACTTGGTATGATTTCAATTTTCTTGAATTTGTTGAGGCTTGTTTTGTGTCCTATCATATAGTCTATTTTTGAAAATGTTCCATGTGCATTTGAAAAAAATGTGTATTTAGCTTCTTTGGGGTAAAGGCTCTATATATATAAGTTATGTCCATATCTTCTAGGGCATTGTTCAATGCCGCAATATCTTTGCTGATATTTTGTTTGGAGGATCTGTCCATTTTTGACAGTGGGGTGTTGAAGTCCCCTACTATAATTGTGTTGCTATCAATGTCTTTCTTGAAGTCCTCCAAGATTTTCTTTATGCATTTGGGTGCTCCTGTGTTGGGTGCGTATATATTTACAATATTTATGTCTTCTTGGTGGATTCTTCCCTTGAGTATTATTAAGTTTCCTTCTAGATCTCTCTTTATTGCCCTTTTTTTGAAGTCTATTTTGTCTGATATGAGTATTGCTACCCCAGCTCTTTTTTCCTGTCCGTTTGCTTGGTAAATTTCTTTCCAGTCCTTCACTTTCAACCTGTGTATGTCTTTTGTCCTGAGGTGGGTCTCTTGTAGGCAGCATATGTGTGGATCATACTTTCTTATCCATTCAGCTATTCTATGTCTTTTGATTGGAGCATTTAATCCATTTATGTTTAAGGTTATTATTGATAGGTACTTATTCATTGCCATTTTTTTTGTACCTGTGTTCCTCTCTCTCCCTCTCTTTTCCTTCCTTTCCATAAATCAGTCCCTTTAGCATCTCTTGCAGAGCTGGTTTGGTGGAGGTGTATTCTTTTAGACTTCTTTTGTCTGGGAAGCTCCTTATTTGGCCATCTATCTTGATTGAGAGCCTTGCTGGGTAGAATAGTCTTGGTTGCAGGCCTCTGGTTCTCATTTCTTGGAATATTTCCTGCCATTCTCTTCTGGCTTGGAGTGTTTCCACTGAGAAGTCAGCTGCTAAATTTATCAGGGCTCCCTTGTATGTTACTTCCTGTTTCTGCCTCGCTGCTTTTAGGATTATCTCTTTGTCTTGGAATTTTGCCATTTTAATGATGATGTGTCTTGAAGTGGGCCTGTTAGGGTTCCTTTTGAATGGGACTCTCTGTATTTCCTGGATTTTTGTGACGTTTCCTCTCATTAGAGTAGGGAAGTTTTCCATCATTACTTTTTCTAACATGTTTTCCATCCCTTGCTCCTCTTCTTCTCCTTTTGGTATCCCTATTATATGAATATTATTACTTTTCATGTTGTTCTGCATTTCCCTTAATACCTCTTCATTCTTTCTGAGTCTCTTTTCCTGTTCTTGCTCTTTTTGGGTGTTTTTTCTACCTTGTCCTCCAGCTTGCTGATCTGATCCTCTGCTTCATCGAGCCTGCGTTTGATTCCTTTTATTGTGTTCTTCAGTTCAGATGTTGTATTCTTCATTTCCACTTGGCCCTTGTGGATAGTTTCTATTTCCTTTTTCGTGCTGACATAGTTTTCAGTGAGTTCATTATAGTTTCCCTGTATTTTCTGGTAATTTTCTGTGAGCTCATCAAGCTTCTCGAGCTTCTTGAGCTTCCTGATAACCAATGCTTTGAACTCAATATCTGATAGTGGCTTGCCTCCATTTAATTTATAATTTTTTCTGGGGCTTCCTCCTTTCCTATCATTTGGGGATGGTTTCTTTGTCTTCCCATTGTTTTGAGACTTCTGGCTAACCTCTGTTTCTTAAATTTATCTGTCAAGTTCTCTGGAGTAGCGAAGTTAATTTTGTGTCACTGTCTCTGTTTTTTGGGCTGACCCTTGTCTGGGTCTAACTCTGTTCTCTTCACAACTGTAGGTTTTAGTGTCTCACCATCTGATCGTTCTTTCTGCTGTAATCTTGGTCACCAATTTTCATATATGCTGGAATACTGTTGGGTGTTTGCTGTTCCTCAGAAAATCAGCTAGGTGTATCACCAGTGGGCAGGAGGAAGTGGACTCTGCTCCCCCCTATCTTGCTGCCATTTTTTATATATTTTTTAACATACCACACGCCCCATCTCAGTTATAGAAATATCTGTTTTAATTAATAGCTATTGTGGGGGCCAATATTGGCTAGAAGCAACAGACTCATCTGTTCCTATGTCTAATAGACTATGGAAAATGTTGTGTTTTAATTTTATTATCAACATAGGCTTTGATTTATACTTACTAAAATAAAAAATATTAATTTTTTTCCAATGTAATGAAAATCCTCAACCTTTAGTGACAACAAAAAATAAGGAATTAGCATGCTTTAGATTGACAAATTTATGAACACATTCATAACTTTCAGAAACAGTTTTTTCCTCACTGGAAAATGCATGTACAATTTTTTTTTTTATTCTTGGTGGTTACTGCATTCCTGGAGTGTGCTCAAAAGTAAGCCGTCTCATATCAGTGCCCTTGACAACTTTAGGGAGGCTGGAGGAGAGGGAAGAGAGATGCTAAGCTTGGTGCCACTTGTTCCCAGGACCAAAGCAGTGCCTGGGCCTTAGAAGGAGGGTTCATAGTGGTTAAAAGACATTTTCTTATAGTAAAAGAACTTCTGAGCTTTTTACTGTCTGAGAGGGGAGTGAGAATTTTTTCTCTCTTTAAACAATCAATTTAAATTCTTTCAGAGAAGAATCCTTATGATGTAACAACATTAGAGATCTCATTCCATTTACCAGAGATTTAGCAAAACATATTGAGACTGAGACTTAGACATTACTTTCAAAACAGAAACAAAAACAAAGCCTGAAGCAAAGACAAAATTTAAGCAAACCAGTAATTTAAAATTAAATCCTCTAAGAGGAGGGAGTGAGACACTAGCCTTAGTATCTTATCTCACACCACCTGGTGTTGCAAATGACCCTGACAATATTTAAATGGTGTGAAGCCCAAATAGCGGTGACATTGTCTCACACTAACCAGAACAGTAAGTAACTTTTAAAGGCTGAAATGGTATAGCCCAAATAGGAACCTCAGACCTAGTGTTTTTCCTTGGCCCCTTAGGTCTTGCACTGAGTCCTATAGGGGGTGGTCTGATGACAGCCTCATGGAAGCCCTTGTCCTCTACAGATGGCACCGAAAGGTGGCGCATCAGTCCCTGCATATGGGAATTTTCAGGGTCTGAAAAATCTTCTTCTTTAGAATCATTCTCCTCTTTTCCCCTCTCTGTCTTCCTAACCTCCTCCTAGAGCTCCCCAGCATAAACTGGCAGAAGAGGTTCATCATCATGCTCGACCCTAGGTGCCGATGGAGCTGTCATGGTTTTTGGCAGGAGGGAGGTGTATCCCTCCACTGTCAATGCTAAAGTATCTACTATAGATTTCTTTACTTTTAGTTTATTTTTCTGCAGGCCAAGTACATCACGAATGAGAGCCCATAAGGTGAAAATAAAAATGGGCATTTTGCTGGCCCCTCTGCATTATATTGATCCCACAGTTTTTCACCTACTTTTGTCCAGGTAGTTTCATTAACAGTTCCCTCATCTGGAAACCAAGGGCAGTCTGCTGGACAAAGTCCAAGAACTGTTCTAAGTGAGAGCTATGCACTTTAGCTTCCCTGGCTATAAGCATACATGTGAGCATTTGCTTATAAAGCCCCTCTCTACAGACCCTACATTCCACATGCTTTATACCTGGTTGAAAACTGAATTCGCTCCTTACCTCACTTTAAGACTTGTGGCCACACTCAGGAGTGTCTCCTTGCCTCAGGTTAATGAGTTCCCCCGTACTCAGGTCCTTGTTCCGGTTGCCACCTGCCGCAACCTGCACTGGGAGGAGGTCCCTGAGGGGGGCCGAGGGGAGGCTGAAAAAGACACAGACACTTTAAGGAAAAGCGGGGACCAGGTGGGACATTATCCTCTGATGGAGAGATATTGACCCTGAACATGGTCTCCGAGTTTATTTTATAAAAGGTAGTTAGCTAAAGCTCAAAGACATTTCACAGACTCAGGGAAAAACTGTAGGCATAATTGCTTCATTTCCCAGGCTAAATATATGATAAATGTTTCTTCTACAAGGTCACAGGTGCATATAGCTAGAGCTTATGATTAACTATTTAACTATCTCCTTCTTAACCCCTGCGGGTTCTGGCTGTAAGTTGCCAACCTTCACTGTCCTCTACAGCTATGACTAAGAATTCCAATACTATGTTGAATAAAAGAGGTGAAAGTGTACACCTCTCTCTTGTTCCTGATCTTAAAGGGAACACTTGTAGTTTTTGCCTGTTGAGTATGATTCTGTTAGTGGGTTTGTCATATGTGACCTTTATTGCGTTAAGGTATGATCCCTCTATTCCCACTTTGTTTAGGGTTTTTATCAAAATCTTTGTTTTTATCAAAATCTTTGTTTCTATCTGTTAATATTATCATGTAGTTTTTATCTTTCAACTTGGTTATGTGATGTACATTTATTGATTTGCATGTATTGTGCCAGCAATACATCCACAGAATAAATCCCTCTTTGTTGTGGTGTATGATCTGTTTAATGTATTGCTGGATTGGATTTACTAATATTTTGTTGAGGATCTCAGTGTCTGTATTCATTAGGGATATTGGTCTATAATTGTCTTTCTTCATAGTGTCTTTATTTGGTTTTCAAATTAGGTAATTTTGGCTTCATAAAATGTGCTTGGAAGTCTTCCCTCCTCTAAAATTTTTGGAATAGGTATTAGTTCTTCTTTGAATGTTTGGTAAAATCCACCTGTGAAGTCATCCGATCCAAGACTTTTGTTTGCTGGGAGTGTTTGATTACTGTTTCAATTTCTTTTGTTGTTATGAGTTTACTCAGATTTTCTGATTCTTCCTGATTGAGTTTTGCAAGATTGCATGTTTCTAGAATTTTTATGTTTCACCCAGGTTATCCAGTTTGTTGGCATTTGGTTGTACATAGTTTAAATTTAATTTAAAATAAATAAATAAAACTGAGTCAGGAAGCACTTGATTATCTTTGATCTCTGCAACAAACATAGTTTCTGACCCAGAAGTGACACCCTTCAGTTCCTGATGTATGTGCCAAAAAGAAAGAGGTGATGATTTCAGAGTCAGTCATACCCAGGTGTAATTCCTGCTCAAACTCTCAGTTGCTGTGTAATCCTGGTCATGTTTCTTATCTGATTATCAGCCTCCTTATTCATAAAAAAAAGTTTATAGTACCTATTCTGCATGGTGGTTGTAAAGGTACAGAAAAAGTGACAGGCACCCAGTAGGTACTTAACAAATATAAACACTCTCGTTCTTTCTTACAGTGTATGGGTATATTTTATAGGGACATCTGAAGGTTTTAAGGAAAGCTAAACCAGTTGCTTCAATCCAGGATTTCTCAGATTCAACACTGTTGATATTAAGGGTCAGATAATTCTTTGATACTTCCCAACTGGGACTGTCTTTGTGTTGTAGGATGTTCAGTAGTTACACCACCATTATCATCTCCAATTGTGACAACCAAAAATGTCTTCAGATATGGACAAATATCTCCTTGGAGACAAAACAGCTCCCTCTTGTGAAGCACTGCTTTAATGTTCTCATATGGAAAGAATTTGGAGAAAAAAAAGTGTCATATAGCTAAATAAGGGCAGCACCTTTTTGCAGGAATATGTATATTATATTATATATATATGTCATATGCATTATATATATAATATATAACTATAGTTTTATAAAAATACAATTAACATTGGAATGAATTATATATTAGGCGTCTGGTTACTGGGCCAGCATGATCCAGCCTCTGAATAGTGATCAGGGATCTGTACAAGTCAAACTTGAATCTACATTCTGTCTCTCTTTTCATTGGTCCAGAAGAGAACCTTGCATTTGCGTTCATCACTTGTGTCCTATGAGAGTTCCCCCCTGCACTCAGTCAAGGGAAAATCTTAGAGGGAGGCCACATCACTCTAAATGAGGGAATCAAGTTTCCTGTGGAAAGCTCTAGGGGTTTCAGGACAGTTCACTCAGTCCTGGGACTTGTCTCACTCTTTCAGGCCTGCAGCTGTGCAGGAGAGTCAGTGCCACAGTTCAGTTTTTCCACAGACCAGGAGTGAATAATTTACAAAGTAAACCATTTGGTGGAGATGCCAGCACCTAGCTGAACTCACACTTAGCTGTGGAAATGGGAGACTAACTTAGAGCCAAAACCTGAACTCATCTGGCAAGAATGTGCACCCAGAAAAGGGTTTGAAAACAATGCTGGCTGTGAAGAGGAGCAAGGAGCAGGAAAGTGCAGTTAAGAAAGAGTGAGAGGGAGCTATGAAGAATCAGAACTCTACTTCCCTTGTACTTCTTATAGGACAACTCCATAGCTATGAAGTTCTTATTGTTGATACTTGCCCCTGCTGATTGTACTGTGTTCACTTTTCAAAGGCAGTTCTGTTTGTTTTAACTTCCACTATCAATCAATAGCCCTGAAAACTGCTCTTTCAGGGAGCTTATCTGTGTAGAGCAGCTAAAAGGGCTAAAACTATAAGGTGAATTTGGAAAAATAGCAGCAAACCAAGTGAATATTCAGAAATAAATGCCATTTTTGTACACTAACAATGAACTATCAGAGAGAGAAACTAGGGGAAAAATTCCATTTACTATAGAAACAGTGCTTCTTAAACTTTTTTCAGCTGCAGCAGAACTTGTTTTAAATGCAAAGACAGTCTAATACCCAGGTAACTGTATTTTAACATAAACCCAAGGAATTTAGGTGCCAAGGAAATGTTGCTACCTTGGAATAGTATGGCCATAGAGTCCCTCCAAAGAATGCAAGGAGAAGAAAACTAGCTAGTCATGAAAATTTTACACAGAGAAATAAAATCATTCTAGTTGGAAACAACACTCCTTCACTCAATTTTCAATATGTGAGAAGTTGGAAAACAGAAGTTACAAAAAGGAAGAAAATAATAATGAAGGTTAAAGGAAACTTTATGAAGGGAATATATACTGTGAGGGAACCTCATAAAGATTTTATGTGCTTAAAGAATTAGGTTGAAGTCTTTTGAAGATAGCAACAATGTAGGTAGGAGGTGAGCCCACTTACTCATGAACCCAACTGGGAATCCTAGCCAATTTTCCAAAGAACAGAGTGAACAGCCAACAGAATACCAGTTGATATGAAGATTGGAAGCCCAATTGTGCAGAGGACACTTAAAAATGGGCACATATAAGACAAGGTGGAAGTGATTAATACCACTACACCTGCTTGAGGGGAGAATCCACCAACAAAAGACCCACTGACAGGTAAAGCTAAAGTACAAAAAAAAAAAAAAAAAGAAACCACACAGAGAAAAGGGCAGCCTTAGAGCATCCAGACGAGGAGATCAAAGAGACTGCACCACTGTGTTCCACAGAATGCCTTCAACAGTTGTTTACCTTACAAAGAAAGCTGGCAAAGCAGAGCATCTGGAATTGCAGAAACAAACAAAAAAAGTCTCCTGAAATGGAGAGACAAAGAAGGAACCCCCAATCAAAAGGAATGGAAGATTCCCCAGTAAAAGAGTTAAAAGAAATGGAGGCAAGCAAAATATCAGGTATAGAATTTTTAAAAAAATGGTAATGGGGTGCCCAAGAAACCCTGACAATTATGAGGAACTGAGTGGGAACTACAACAATATGAAAAAGGTAATAAAAACTATAAACAAGAACCAGGAAGAAATGAGGAATACAATATGAAATAAAAAATACACTAAAAGCAATTACAAGCAGGCTGGATGAAGCAGAGGACCAAATTAGTGATCAGGAAGACAAGTTAGACAAAAATACTCAGGCAGAGCAGTTGCATGAAAAAAGACTGGAAAAATACAGAGATAACTTAAGGGGACTGTAGGACAACATGAAACAGAAAAACATATGAACCATAGGGGAAAAAGGAGAAGAAAAGGAGCAAGGAAAAGAAAATCTGTTTGGAAAAATAATGACAAAGAACTTCCTTAACCTATAAGGTGAAAAGCCAGGCAAGTTCAAGAAACACAGAGTGTCCAATCAAGATGAATGCAAAGAGGCCTACTCCAAGAACATCATAATTAAAATTCCAAATTTTAAAAACAAGGGAGAAACCAGAAGTGACATACAAGGGAGCTCCAATAAAGCAAGATAATTTTTCAATAGACACACTACAAGCCAGAGAGAATGGCAAGAAATATTCCAAGTATGAAAAGAAAAGGCCTGCAACCAAGACTAATCTACCCATCAAGGCTCTCAATTAAAATGGAAGGCAAAATAAGGAGTTTCCAAGACAGAAGAAAGCTAAAAGAATGCATCTCCACCAAGCCAGAACTGCAAGAGATGCTAGAGGGACTGCTATAAGATGATGAAGGAAGAGTGAGAGAGAGAGAGGAACACTGGTAAAAGGGGGGAAAGGGGGGAAATTGTCAAAAAAAAATTAGTACCTATCAATAATAACCTTAAATGTAAATGGATTAAATGCTCCAATCAAAAAACATAGGGTAACTGAATGGAGAAGAAATCATGACCCACACATATGCTGCCTGCAAGAGACCCACCTCAGAGCAAAAGACCTACACAGACTGAAAGCGAAGGGCTGGAAAAAAATATTTCATGCAAACAGACAGGGAAAAAAAGCTGGGGCAGCAATACTTATATCTTACAAAATAGACTTCAAAACAAAGGCCATAAAAAGAGACAAAGAAGAACACTTCATAATACTAAAGGAAAGAATCCATCAAGAAGACATAAATATTGTAAACATATATGCACTCAACCTAGAATCACCCAAATATATAAGAAAAATCATGGAGCATTTCAAGAAATAGACAGCAACACACTTATAATAGATTATTTTAACACCACACTGTCAAAAATGGATAGATCTTCCAAACAAAACATCAGCAAGGATACCGTGGAATTAAAAATGCCCTAGATCAAATGGAATTAAGTGATACACATAGATCATTTCATCCAAAAGAAGCAAAATACACATTCTTTTCACATGCACATAGAACTTTTTCAAAGATAGACAACATGATAGGACATAAACAAGCCTCAAGAAATTCAGGAAAATTGAAATCATATCAAGTATTTTCTTGGACTATAGGAATCTGAAACTAGAAACCAACCTCAATTAAAAAACTCAAAGACATTCAAACTCATGAAGACTGATAGCATGCTATTAAACAACAAAAGAGTTAATGAGATCAAGGAAGAAATTAAAAAGGTTCTGGAAACAAATGAAAATGACCACACAACAATCCTAAACATCTGGACCACAGCTAAGGCAGTCCTGAGAGAGAAGTTCACAGCAATTCAGGCCTACCTAATAAAATTAGGAACATTTCAAATAAACAACCTAACCCTACAGCTACGAGAACTGGAGTAACAACAACAAATAAATCCAAGGCATAGGTGGACAGAAATAAGATCAGAGCAGAATTAAATGACATAGAGACTAAAAGAACAATTAAAAGGATCAATAAATCCATGCCCTGGTTTTTTGGACAGATAAACAAAATTGACAAGACTTTAACAAGGCACAACAAGAAAAAAAGAGATATGATCTGTTGCGAATGTTGGCCCGTAGAATTCATATGTCATGGCAGGCATGTAAATAAATTCACACAGAATACACTGGACTAGAAAATCCGGGACCACACGACCCCTCCCTCATCATGTGGGAGAGGCCCCGAGCATCAAGTCAACCAGCTTTTTATTGCTGTTCTAGGGGACATTACATCAGAATGGTCTTCATTAACTATGCATAGATTGTAGATTTACATTAGGTGGTAGACGCCCAAGATGGCGCATCAAAAAGATAGATATGCCCCCGGCTGGTGTAGCTCAGTGGATTGAGCGCGGGTTGGGAACTAGAGGGTCCCGGTTCAATTCCCAGTTGGGGCACATGCCTGGGTTGCAGGCCAGGTCCCCAGTGAGGGCCACGTGAGAGGCAACCATACATTGCTCTTTCCCCCTCCCTTCTCCTCTCTCTGAAAATAAATAAATAAAATCTTTAAAAAAAAAAGATAGATATGCAATTGGAAAGACAATAGGCTTTGAGCAGAACTCGAAAAGAATAACAATATGGGTCTAAGGAAGCTAGGCATGCATTAGCATAAGTTCTTTTGATTCAGGGGGGAGAGAGATTTTTAACAAGAGCAAGTTTTAAACCTAAGAAATAGTCTATCCTGATTTCCCACAGGAAATTCTGCTGTCACACATGTGGGGCCTGCTTGCCATCCCATGTTCCACAGTGTTGGGAGCTGACCTAAACCCATTTCTTGGCACACTCAGGATGAGTGAGATGCCTCTGCACAGCAGAAGTGACATTGGCAGTTCTCCTATATATCTCCCTTTACGCGCTTGCTTTGTTGAGTAATTGGTAGTAGGATTCTTAGATATTGGCACTTTGCTACTGAAAATTAGCACATTCTTATGATGTTGCTAGAATGACTTACTGACCACCAAGCCCCTGGCTGGTGCTGCCTATGAAGGGGTTAAAGAGAAGAATGAACGTTTGGCAGGCTAGCTGCCAAAAAAGCTGAAGAAGGTCAACACCCCTAGTAATGCCTCTGGAACAATTAACACTTGTAAGCTCAAGGAGCCACAACCCCCCACCCAAGATAGATAATGTATGTCCTTGACTAAAAAACTATCTAACTCTGAAAGCAACCGTTTGTTCTCATAAGTGAAATCTGAAATGTTCTGTAGTTTTTCTAAATTGTTCACATTAGCTTTTTTCTGCCTTGATGATTTGTAACTTGCATCTGTTTCTCACACTGATTGAAAATCCCTCCTTATAAAAATAAAGAGAAATTCTCGGGGAGTGTCAGTCTTGCCCCAGGGGCCTAGCTGGCCCAGCCAGATCTCTGAAGTTTGGCTGTCCTCCTACACCCCTCAGAGAGTGTACAGAGTCATTCCTTTCTCCTTACCGCTCCCTCCTTTGGGGACCCGAAGACCAATGAGGCTGGACCTCTGCACCACAGGAGTCTTTTCTCTCTTAGATGTAAAACATTAGGGCTACATTTCCCAAGGTGAGAAACATGAATTCCCTTTAATGACCCAAATGGATAAACTCAGAAATGAAAGACGCAAAATCATAGCTGACAGCACAGAAATGCAAAGGATCATAAGAAATTACTATGAAAAACTATATGGCAAGACATTGAAAACCTGGGCAAAATGGAAAAATTACTAAAAATGTATAACCCTCCAAAACTGAGTCAAGAAGAAGCAGAAAGCCTGAACAGATGGATTTCAGTTAGGGAAATTGAAGCAGTAATAAAAAAGAAACTCCCCGTATACAAAAGTCCTGGGCTGGATGTATTCATATGAGAATTTTACCACACATTTAGGAAAGAGCTTACCCCAATTATTCTCAAACTATTCCAAAACATCCAAGAATAAGTAAGATTCCAAAACCAGATAAAGATACTACAAAGAAAGAAAACTACAGACCAATATCCTTGGTTAACCTAGATGCTAAAATTCTCAATAAAATACTGGAAACCTGTTCCAACAACACTTTTAAAAGATCATACAACATGATTATTAGTCTTTCACTGCCTGATTTATTTCCCTTATCATATCAAATGGGAATCATCTCATGTATGCAAGGATGGTTCAATATTTGCAAATCAATAAATGTAATGCACTACATAAACAAAGATAAAAATCAAATGATCATATTATTAGATGTGGAAAAAGTATTCGATAAGATACAGCACTCAATTATGATAAAAAAAAAACTCAGTAAAGTAGGAGTACGGTGAGCATAACTCAACATTACAAGGGCCACATATGAGCAACTTATAGCAAACATCATACTCAATAGGCAAAACAAAAAGCTTTTCCACTATGATCAGGAACAAGACAAGCATGTTCACTTTCACCACTTCTATTCAACATATTATTAAAATTCCTACACAGCAGAGAGAAAGAAGGAGCTTATACCCTTTGCAACAGTATGGATGGAATTGGAGAGCATTATGCTTAAGTGAAATAAGCCAGGCGGTGAGGGACAAATACCATTGTCCCTCACCCTTAACTGGAACATAATCAACAAAAGAAAAAAGCAAGAAAAACATAACCAGAGACATTGAAATTAAGAACAATCTAACAATAGCCAGAGGGAAAGGGTAGGGGACAGTGGGGAGAAGGGTTTTCAGGAACTACTATAAAGGACATGTGGACAAAACCAAGGTGGAGGGTAGAAGCGAGGGAGGGAGGTGGGTTTGGCTGGGGTGAGGGAGAAGGGTAGGGATAAAATGAAGACAACTGTAATTTTACAGCAATAAAGTAATAATAAAAAAAAGAATTCCTAGCCACAGAAATTGGACAAGAAAAATAAAAAACATCGATATAGGAAAGGCAGAAGTAAAACTGTCATTTTTTTCAGATGACATAGTATTGTACATAGAAAAGTCTATAAAATCCACCAAAAAATACTCAACATAATAAGGGAATTTGGCAAAACAGTGAGATACAAAATCAATATAGAGAAACTGAAGACATTTTTGTACACCAAGAGTGAAATATCAGAAATAGAAATCAGGAATAATCACATTTGCTGTAGCAAGAAGAAAAACATAGTACCCAGGAATAAACCTTACCAAAGACATAAAGGACATGTACTCAGAAAACTACACAAGGCTGAAGAAAGAAATTAAGGAAGACACAAATAAATGGAAGCACATACCATGTCCATGGATTGGTAGAATTAACATCATCAAAATGTCTATACTACCCACAGCAATTTTAATACACTCCCTATTAAAATACCAATGACATATTTCACAGACCTAGAGCTAACATTTCAAAAATTTGTATGGAAGCATAAATGACCTGAATAGCTGTAAGCAATTTCAAGAAAGAACAAAGTAGGAGTGATCACAGTACCTGATATCAAACTATATTGTGAGGACACTAGAATCAAAACAGCCTCATACTGGCATAAGACAGACATATAGAACAATGGAAAAGAATAGAAAGCCCATAAATAAACTGATGTCTCTATATTCAATTAATATTTGACAAAGGGTCAGAAGCATAACAGGGAGTAAAACTATCCTCTTCAACATATAGTGCTGAGAATTCTGGACAGCTACATGCAAAGAAATGAAACTTGACCACCATACATAACTTACACCATACACAAAAATAAACTCAAGAAAGATAAAAGACTTAAATATGAGTCCCAACACCATAAAAGTCCTAGAGGAGAACATAGGCAGGAAAATCTCAGATATTCCACACAGCAATATTTTCACTGAAATTTCCCCTAGAGCAAGGGAGATAATGGAAAGAATAAACAAATGGGACTTCATCCAAATAAATAGCTTCTGCACAGCGAAAGAAAACATCAGCAAATGAAAAGGGAACCATCTGTATAGGAAAATATATTTGCCAATGACACCTCATACAAAGGTTTGATCTCCAAAATATATAAAGAACTAACATTACTCCACTCCTGGAAGACAAACAAAAACAAACAAATTAAAAAATGGGCAAAGGACCTGAATAGACATTTCTCCAAGGAGAACACACAGAGGGCCCAGAGACATATGAAAAGATGCTCAGCATCACTAGCCATTAGAGAGATGCAAATTACAATCACAATGAGATACCACCTCACACCAGTCACAATGGCCATCATAAACAAAGCAACACATAACTGTTGGAGGGAATGTGGAGAAAGGGGAACCCTACTGCACTGTTGGTGGGAATGCAGACTGGTGCAGCCACTGTGGAAAACAGTATGGAATTTCCTCAGAAAATTAAAAATGGTACTGCCTTTTGACCCAGCAATTCCACTGCTATGATTATACCCTAAGAGCCCTGAAACACCAATCCAAAAGAACCTATGCACCCCAATGTTCATAGCAGCACAATTTACAATAGCCAAGTGCTGGAAGCAGCCTAAGTACCCATCAGTAAATGAGTGGATCAAGAAACCATGGTACATTTACACAATGGAATTCTATGCAGCAGAGAGAAAGAAGGAGCTTATACCCTTTGCAACAGCATGGACAGAACTAGAGAGCATTATGCTAAGTGAAATAAGCCAGGCCTTGAGGGACAAATACCATATGATCTCACCTTTAACTGGAACATAATCAAAAAAAGAAAAAAGCAAGCAAACTATAACTAGAGACATTGAAATTAAGAACAATCTAACAATAGCCACAGGGGAGGGGGAAACGGTTATGGGGAAAAGGGTTTTAAGAAATTACTACAAAGGACACATGGACAAAACCAAGGGGCAGGGTGGAAGCAAGGGAGGGAGGTGGGTTTGGATGGGGTGAGGACAAGGAGAGGGGAGAAATGCAGACAACTGTAATTGAACAATAAAGTAATTAGAAGAAAAGAATAAAACTTCTTTGTATAAGTGAGTACCAAAAAAATTTTCTGTTTTTATAACTATTTAAAAATGTCCAACAGGCTCATACTGGTACAGCTCAGTGGTTTGAGCATAGTCCTATAAACAAAAGGGTCACTGGTTTAATTCCCAACAAAAGCACATGCACAGGTTGTAGACCAGGTCCCCAGTTTGGAACTTGTGAGCAGCAATAGATTGTTGTAAGTTTTGCACATCAATATTTCTCTCCTTCTCTTTCACCCTCCCTATTCCTCTCTCTAAAAATAACAAGCAAAATCCTTTTATAAAAGGTTACATCAAAAGTTGTAGACACAGACTTCCGCCAAGATGGCGGTGTAGGTGGACGCACTGCACCGCCGCTCACAACCAGAGAGTTTAAACAACGAACTCAATAGCGAAAAATAAACAACCAGAACGGACAGAATCGAACTGAAGGGAAGTCCG
>PVJI01027486.1:0-17563 GCA_004026765.1 Micronycteris hirsuta
AATTGCGCATCTGATAGGTTGACTATGTCGTCATCCGTTAGTTGTAATTTGTTCTGATCTTTCATTTTGGCCATTTTCATTCTTTTTATCTCGGTGCACTTGTCAGCTGGCAGGTGCCTGCGACCTGGGTCTCTTTTTGGATGACGTTGCCTCTGGGGGCGGGGTCTGGGAGGAAGCAATGGCGGCCTCCAATCACCACAGGCTTCCACTCCCCACCGCTCCTCCGCTCCCCAGCTCCCCAGCTCCCCACCGCCTCCTCTGCCAGACTCGGTACTGCTGGCTCAGCCCTGGCCTCTCTCCAGCAGCGTCGCTGGCTTGCGGGATTCACCCGTTGTTTGGAGCCACGCCCTGTTCAGGCACTGGCGGCGTGAGTCGCAGCGTGAGTCCCTCCGTGAGCGCTGCCTCCTCCGCCCGTTTCTGCCCCGCTTACCGGCCTGGATGTTCGTCTTCTCCTACCTCCTAAGTGTCGGATTTCCCTTCAGTTCGATTCTGTCTGTTTAATTTTTCGCTACTGCGTTCATTGTTTAGACATTCTGGATGTGCGGGCAGCGAGTGAGACCACCTACGCTGCCATCTTGGCGGAAGTCTATCTGGAAAAGACCTTTGAGATTATTCTACAATCTAGAGTAATAGTTACTCTATTATCTATCGGGATGATCTATCCCACTTGTTGTGCCCCTCTTGGCATTTCTTTGCATGCTTTTCCTTATTTGCCAGCAACTTCATCTTTTGTAGCAATTATTTTCTGTGTGCTCGGGGCTGTGATGTCCCATTGAGGAGGTTTTATGGTTGCTAGTTACAGTGTACTTACAGGATTGATGTCCAGAAGGGGTCTAGACCATTTCCATTATTTTTTCTCATTGGTATTTTTATTCTGGGTGAATTGAGAACCCAGGCTCTACATTTGAATGCAATGCAGAACAGGTGTTCTTATTTAGACTGGTTAAGTCTATTAAAAGACTGGTTTAGCCCAGGACTGGAGTATACTGCTTATATCAGTGTGGGTCCTTACACTGGTGTTCTTCTGGCTAGATCTCTCCATCCAGATCAGTGTCAGCTCTTGCCTGTGTTTGGGTCTGACATCTCTACTCTTGCCTCCTGGGTATATTGTTTCCATTTACCTCTGTGAAATCTGCACTTCAATTCCCAAGCATTAGTATTGGTCTTCTTTGTCTATGGCGCTTGAATGTTTCCCTTACTGGCTTCAAGCTTGGCTGTGTATTTTTCCCCTAATATTTTACCAAGTATTAAGTAATCTGGACCCAAAGTCTTAATTATAGATCAATGTTAATCTCATTCCTTGTGGAAGACATTTTTTTATTTTTTCCCACTATCCATTCCTTCCTTGTATCTTGCTAATTTTGTTCATAGTGAATATGCTAAACTAAATACTGTTTTACTTAGCTTTCTTTGCATCTGGAAATTGCCCGGTTATATAGTCCTGGCCATGAGGCTAATAATGATAATATGGGGGTGGATGATTCTGGCACTCCCTTTTTTTACTTTGTTCTAATCTTGACACTGATTTATTGTTTGGAACTATAGCAATCATTTTGTAACCATGCAGTGATAAACATGAAGATAAGGGCCAATGGCCTAAGGATGGTAGAATGCAAAGCTGGAAGGAATCTTAGTAACTGTTGACATTGTTGAGAAATAGAGTTAAAGGTAACATATCCTGCTTGTGGAGAAAAACCTTGATTTGTTTGAGCCATGGTTAGTTGGTGGGTTTTTTTGTTTGTTTGTTTGTTGTTTACTTATGGATGAACACATTCCTAATGACCTATTTCTCTAATAGTTGGGATGCTGTTATTAGGTAATCAAACAGGAATGAGGGGGCTCTCTTACTTACATTGGGCCATATGGTTTTTTGAATAGTAATTGGTTAGTGACATGTACTAAAAAAATTGTTAGAATTTACAGAAGACTCAAAACAAATTCACCTACTTGCATTATGACATTTAGATTAAAATGCTGGCATATGTTTACATTTGACACATTAAATTAAAATTCTTTTATATAAAATTGATGTCAACTTTTGTAAGAATGTCTGTTGACTTCTATTGCTTTAAAAAAATAGAACCATGCTTTGTTTCTGCTTTATTGTTATATGATACTTTTTAAACTCTAGCTTTTACATTGCTCATGTATCTGAGTATTATATAATGCCACACAGCATTTTACATTACAATAAACTATATAAGATAATAAATATGACCAGAATAGAACATTTAAGAAATTAATAGAAAAGAAATTATAAATTGCTCAATAACCAAACTTTTAAAAATCCTAATGTAAATAGATGGGGAATGGAGCAAAAGATACTTAATTTTTATGTGAGAACTGTGAGTTGATAAAAACTTACGGAAACTCCTCTTGTTTTTCCTTAATATATATTTCTCCTTTTGTATTGTGCAGTGACAAGACATTACATAAGATGGCAGTAGGAGATTATAAATGTTTCCTCTCAGAGTGACACGTTTCAAGGAATTGGCTAGTGAGGCATGATAAACACAATTATATAATAGCTATTTTAGAATACTAGATTTCTCACATATATTATTTTCTTTGACTCCCCATTCCCCTTCTTAATGGAAAGAAGAAAGCTTCTAATTTTGAATTCTCATGCATCTTTAAAGAAATTACACACAATGTTATATTTCAGTTCACTTTTTTCTGCCTAACTCTCTAAAAACTAAAATTTTGGGCAGTTATGATATTATAAACTAAACCAAAATTTCTTAGAATATTTTAACATCTTAAAATATAAATATTTAGTTGCCCACTGTAAACTATAGTAAAAGGGTATATATCTGGAGATGAACCATTTCTTTGTTGTTTTTCTTTTTTCCTGAGGATTATTGGACTGGGTTATTTTTCAGAGTATGCTATTATTTTAAATCTTAGAAAAATAATCTGAGATGAACTAGGTTTTATAGGGTGTAGACAGTAAGCTTTATGTTCTTTGCTGCTTTCAAAAAGGATGAACATATTGCTTTGTGCCTTTCTGCTTTTGAGAAGCCCACACATGAGGATGACTAATAATGATTGTATATTGTATATTGAAATAACTTCTGTATTCTTTAACACTAGTCCATAAGCACCAGGTGATCACCTGAATGTAGACAACTCTGTACATTTGTCAGCTTAGTCAGGAATGGAAACATTGAATTTATTTATATAGAATCTTTATAGAGTCTTTATATAGATTTGTGGTTATCCCTGGAGAACTGAGTTCCATAAATTGATGAATAAATTACCATGGGAGAAACAGTTCATCTATGACAGAGAATATGTTTGGTATGATTTCAGTCTTCTTAAATTTGTTGAGGCCAGTTTTATGCCACAACATATGGTCCACCCTTTTGGTTGTTCTATGTGTACTGGAGAAGAATGCGTGATCTGATGTTCTGGGGTGAAAGGCTCTGTAAATGTCAATTATGGCCATTTGGTCTAATGTGTCATTTAAGGCCAATATTTCTTTTTTTTTTTTAAGATTTTATTTATTTATTTTTTAGAGGTGGGAAGGGAGAAAGAAAGAGAAAGAGAAGGAGAGAAACATCAATGTGCGGTTGGTCTTGTTGTGCCCCCTACCGGGGACCCTGCCCACAACCCAGGCATGTGCCCTAGACCAGGAATCAAGCTGGCCACCGTTTGATTCACAGGCCGGCACTCAACCACTGAGCCTCACCAGCCAGGGCTAAGACCGATGTTTCTTCATTGATTATCTAGTTAGATGATCTATGTAAAGTTGTCAATGGAGTATTTAGGCCCCTTACTATGAGTGTGTTTTTGTTAGTTTCTCCTTGTAGTTCCCTTAGTAGTTGCTTCATATATTTTGGTGCTCCCTGAGTGGGTGTATATATTTGAGAAGTATTATGTCTTCTTGATGTAGTGTCTCCTTTATCATTATAAAATGTCCATCTTTGTCTCTTGCTACCTTTGTTATCTTGAAATCTATTTTGTCAGATATAAGCATAACTATACCTTCTTTTCTGTGAATGCTATTTGCTTGGAGAATCTTTTCCTACCTATCACTTTGTCTTTGAAGCTTAGATGTGTTTTCATATGGCAGCATATGGTTGGATTTTATTTTTTTGATACAGTCTGCTACTCTGGGCCTTTTTATTGGTGAATTCAGTTCATTTACATTTAGGGTAATTATTGATATATGAGGATTTCCTATAGCCATTATATTTTTTATTTTCTGGTAGCTCTGTGCCTCCATTTGTTCTTTGCATTTCTGTCTGTTGTTTTTATTTGGTGGTATTCCATGCCTTTTACCTTTGTTTCCTCAATTTTTTAAGTGACGTGTCTCAGTTTTTGTTGTTACCTCTGGAGAACTGAGTTCTATAAACCAATGAATAAATTACCATGGAAGAAACACTCCATCTATGACAAATATGATGTTGTTCAACTATTACCCTTTTTATGCTAAGGAAACTGTATTTCAGTTCTTCTACATTAACTTTCTAGAATACTAAGGGTTATGATGTTTCTTTTAAATATGTAAACATGGAGGATTTGGTATTTTGTAGGTTTAAAAAAATTCTCTTAAGATAAAAGTAAGGCCACAGCTTTTGTTTTACAACATTATATATCTTAAACCCAAGAAAATATTTTGACCTAAAATGCTATTAAACATATATCAATTTATAGGCATATTATAAACCTGTTATAACTGAACAATTTTAATAGACTTCATTTTTCTTGGAGAAGTTTTAAATTCACAGCAAAAATGAGTAAAAAGTATAGAGGTTCTGTTATCCCCATCCTCACCCATTATCAACATCCTGCACTGCAATAGTGTGTTTGTTTTCATTGATGAACCTGTATTGATTCATCACAATCACCCAAAGTTCATAGTTTACATTAGGATTTACTATTGGTGTTGTTTAGGCCTTTTTGTTATTTTTGTTGTTCTGTGGGTTTTGACAAAAGTATACTGTATACCATGTATCTGCCATTATAGTTTGATACAAAATAGTTTCACTGCTCTAAAAATTCTCTTTGCTCTACGTATTCATCTCTCCCTCCTCCCCAACCCCTGGCCACCATTGGTCTTTTTAATGTCTACATAGTTCTGCCTTTTCCATTGTTTCATATAGTTGGAGTCATATAATACGTGGCCTTTTCAGATTGGCTTGTTTCTTTTAGTAATGTGCATTTAAGTTTCATCTTTTTATGTGGCTTTATGGCTATGAAAACCGTAGTTTACTTCTCCATTCACCTACTAAAGGACATGTTGCTTGCTTCCAAATAGTAATTATGAATAAAGCGGCTATAAACTTCCATGTGCAGGGTTTGTGTGGGCATAAGTTTCATTTCCTTTGGGGAATACCAAGGAGTATGATTGCTGGATCATATGTTAACAGTATGTTTAGTTTTGTGAGAAATAAACTGTCTTCCAGACTGACTGTACAATTTTGGATTCCTATCAGCAATGAATAAAAGTCTTTATTTCTCTATATCCTTATTAGCATTTGTTGTTGTCAGTGTTTTTTTTTTTTTTTTTGCATTCTAAGAGGATATAGCGGTCAGACTGAACTTTGATACCTGGAAATTAGCAGATCTTAAAACATGTCAATTAGTAAGTATTACAAGCTATAATTTAAGATAACATTATAGGATTAGATTGCTATTATTTTACATTTGACTTTTTAAATTTTATGTTTATGGCTCTATGACCTTATTAGTAACCAGTTTGACAGTGTAATACAGAGTTTACTTTTACTTCTACCTATTACATGTTTTTCATTATTTCAAGTGTACAGGGGTGGGCCAAAGTAGGTCTACAGTTATTCATGTGAAAAATACAAATTAATAAATAATAATACAAGAGTAAACTGTTTTGTGTAACCATAACTGTATACCTACTTTTCCCACCCCATGTATATTAACATTTATTATCTTTTATTTTCATAGTTTAAATAATCTGTAGTGATACAAAAAATTTATTTTTAATTTAATAGTATTATATTAATATTTTACCTTTTTAAAAGAATTATCAATAAAATATTCATGGATAGAAAGGTTTGATTTAAAAAATTTTTTAAGTATATGTTATTGATTATGCTAGTACAGTTTTCCCAGTTTTTCCCCCTTTATCCCCCCTCTACCCTGTTCTCCCCAACCCTCCAGCTTTACCTCCCTTAGTTCATGTCCATGGGTTGTATATATATAAGTTCTTTGATTTCTCTGTTTCCTATACTATTCTTAGCCTCTCCCCATCTATTTTATGCCTACCAATTATGTTTCTTATTCCCTGTACCTTTTTCCCCTATTCTTCCCCTCCCCCTTCCCACTGAAAACCTTCCATGTGATGTCCATTTCTCTGATTTTGTTCCTGTTCTAGTTGTTTGCTTAGTTTTTTTTTAAGTTCAGTTGTTGATAGTTGTGAGTTTGTTGTCATTTTATTATTCATAGTTTATGATCTTCTTGTATTTCTTAGATAAGTCCCTTTAACATTTCATATAATAAGGGTTTGGTGATGATGAACTCCTTTAACTTGACCTTATCTGGGAAACACTTTATCTGCCCTTTCATTCTAAATGATAGCTTTGCTGGATACAGTAATCTTGGATGCAGGTCCTTGCCTTTCATAACTTCAAATACTTCTTTCCATCCCCTTCTTGCCTGCAAAGTTTCTTTCAAAAAATCAGCTGATAGTCTTATGGGCACTCCTTTGTATGTAATTGTTTCCTTTCCTCTTGCTGCTTTTAAGATTCTCTATCTCTAATCTTAGGGAACTTAATGATGATGTGCCTTGGTATGTGCTTCCTTGGGTTCAATTTCTTTGGGACTCTCTGGGCTTCCTGGACTTCCTGGAAGTCTATTTCCTTCGCTAGATTGTGGAAGTTTTCCTTCATTATTTTTTCTAAGTTTTCAATTTCTTGCTTTTCCTCTTCTGCTTCGGGCACCCCTATGATTCAGATATTGGAATGTTTATAGTTGTCCCAGAGGTTTCTAAGCCCCTCCTCACTTTTTTGAATTCCTGTTTCTTCATTTTGTTCCGGTTGGATGTTTATTTCTTCCTTTTGTTCCAGATTGTTGATTTGACTCCCAGTTTCCTTCCCTTCTCTGTTGGTTCCGTGTATATTTATTTTGCTTTATTTCACTTTGGGTGGCCTTCATTTGTTCCTTCATTTTGCAACTGAGCTCAATCAGTTCTGTGAGTCTCTTGATTATTAGTGTTTTACACTCTGCATCAGATAGGTTGGCTATCTCCTTGTCACTTAGCTCTTTTTCTGGAGGTTTGATCTGTTCTTTCATTTGGGCCATGTTTCTTTGTCTTGGCACACCTGTTATGTTGTAGGAGGGTCAGGCCTTAGGTATTCATCCAGGAGAGGCAAGCCTCAACATTAAGCACCTTGTGTGGTGCTGTCTGCAGGGGAGGGTTCAGAGAGGAAACAATGTAGCTTGCTTGCTGGCTCTAGCCCCATTTTACAAGGAACTCTATGGTGTAAGACTGGGAGTTTCTCCTGCTGTGGCAGCCCTCATGGTAGTTTACAGCTAGCTTAAGTCTTTAGTTTCCTGTTCAGCCAACCCCGCCTTTGCCTTGCCCCAGGGTCCTCTCTGCCTGCCCAATTGCCCATCTGTGTCTCTCTTACCAGTCCGGTGAATGTTTCTTTAACTCCTTGTTTGTCGGAATTCCATGCAGTTTGATTTTCTGGCACTTCTGGTTGTTTTTTGTTTTTAGATAGTTGTTATCTTCCTTTTGGTGGTATGAGGAAGCAAAGGGTTTCTACCTACGCCTTCATCTTGGCTGGAACTCTGAATTTTTTATTTTTTAAAAGAAACTACATTATTTTTCCTTGTGGTTCTGGCTTCACAGTTTTTATATTCAGAACCCTTCTTTTTATTTTTAGCATTCTCACTGTATACGAATTCTTACCCAGGTAACCTCAATGAGCAATATGATTTACCTCATTTACCCAGCAAGCTCCCACAATGAGTATCCTTTAGTATTATCTGTAGTTCTTATCTGGGCATCTTTTCATAGTGAGGGATCTGCCATTTTCTGCTCTTTAATTTAAGGCCTTAAACTGTTTCCACAAATTCTGAACTAATTCTGTCATGCAGACAGTTATTTGTAGGACTCAGTGTCTCAATTAAGCTAAATACTAAATACTGTGCAAACTCTGGAGTTCCGATTCAGCTTTGACCAGTGACTTAAAACCTTTCTGCAAGGTTCACAGTTGATGTAATAAAGTGTCATATTGAGGTGGCAGTAGAGTGGGGTTGTATGGGTGCCTCTCCAGGAAGTCATCCCATCTGCTAAGTGTTCAATTGAGAGAATTCTCAAAGAGTGACACAGAATTTTTTCTTCTACTTGTAGAGCCCTGGACTAAAGATACATCATTGTCATGAAGTCTAATCTCAGGTAAGGTGAATGATCCCTCATCTCATTCTTGATGTCCTTCCTTTGGTATAAGGTTGGTCTAAACAACAATGAAAACAAAAATAGAGAAGCTAATAGACCTAATGGAAGCTCATTAAAAACTCAAAAGCAAAGAATGGAACTCCATGTATCATTGGGGATCCAAGTTTTCTCTAATAAAGGATGATTATTATGACATGTGGGGAATAGTTTCTAATTCTAGTTTTTGTGGGGGAAAAAGGATGAAGACAATTATTTTTTATTGTACAAGTCATCATATAGAGAAAGAAATATAAGAATCAAATTATTTAAAGGAAGAATCTGTTATCTCATAGAGCAGTCCTCAGTGTACCAGTAATACCTGTTGTTGTGTTTTGGGAGAGGTAATCTTAGAAGTTTTCTGACCTTTAGAAGGAGTTTTTTGATGATGACGAGGATGTTGATAATAAAGACAAATGACTAAAAAATTTTAGCATCTGATATCCAGTTGTCATTATTCCAATTATCTACCCTGCAACATAAGGAGGAAACAGATTCAGAAGGTTAACTAACCTGTCCAAGGTCACACAGAGTGTGGTCCAATGGAGAAGATGAAATAAGAACCTGCAATTGTCAGTCTTCAAAGGTTGTGATTTTCCTGCTTAACTAGTGATGAAATTTTGCTCAGAGAATATTTAGGGAAAACTCCAGGTCCTAAGTGAGTTAACATTTTTAGTACCTTTACTGCTTTTTGAAAATTATATTTCTATTTTTTCTTTCCTTCTAAGAATGAATGAGTAATGTGGCCAAATGAATAGAAGTGATTTTTCTAGGGATCTGGCTATATACATTTTGTGATAAATTCAAAATTATATTCCTAAAAGTGTTCTATATTTATAGTGAGTAACTAATCCAAATCTATCATATGTTCCAGAATGATTTTGCAGTCCTTTTGTGGGCCAGGGTAAGACAGTCAAACTCAATAGCTTTTCATACTAATTCCAAATAAAAACAACCATTTCTAAACATTACAAATACTATGAGTGACTTCTGTTTCTCTGTACTTGAGAGACTGGTTCTGATGCTCACCAGCTCTATGACCTGGGGCAAATGGTTTAACTTCTCTAACACTCATTTCCTGGTCTAATAACAGCATGAGGCTTGGATGAGTAATGAAAGTAAAAGCACTCAGAGAAGTGCCTACCACTGAATAAATATTAACTCTGATTATTATATTATTTAAAAATACAGTCCAATGGCCTGGTTTCAGAGAATAGAAGCAGAGGTATATTGCACAGCATAAATTCAAAAAGTCACTTTTAGGTCATGCCTTGAACTTCCAACAATGACAGGAGTACCAAAATAAGAATAGAAATAATCCAGTTTAAAATGTGTTGGTATAGGTTCTCAAACTGATATGAAAGTATTTGGTCTTTTGTCCTCTCTACAGTAGAGGACACTGTTGCAAAATGACAGTACTTCAATGACAGACCAGCGTCACATGGAATCAAATGAGCTCTGTGGTCGACTTGGGCATTAAGTCCCTTGTTAGTATTAAATGGTGAGCTGGCCTTGGTGACTGAAAGGCCAGCTCACCATTTTAATCTTACAGCTGCTCTAGGCCCTTCAACATCAAAGCCCAGTTCCATTCCTATTAGTTGTTTTTTACAGAATGTTCAGACTCATGGGGTTCCTGCCTTGTCAGTCAGAAGTTTCTAAGAGAACAGCATGATCTTGTTGCTGAACTCAGTGTGAGTAAATCACTGATATCAGACAGTTTCAGAAAACTAATTATGCTTTCATCTTTTTAGTCTTAAAAAAGAATAATTTCTCACACTGCTGTGAAAAATCTAAAAATCTGTTTTTTAAGGTTTGAAACTCAAACTCAGCCAATGCTATTAATCCTGAAAATATGTGAAATGATTAATGTGTTTTCACAGAGTTTTCCAGGGAAGTGAGTAACACTAGGATGCCCCATACAAAAAGGCAGTGATAAATTGGTTTTGGGAAATGGCCCAGTGGGTGCTAAATGCTGTCCTTGATGTGGATCCTGAGGTGTGGCAAATTGCTCAGGCTTTTGGTAGTATGAGGAATTGGGTATGCCTCTGTGTTAAGGACATTTCAGTTTACCTATGAGAGGGACCCAACTTAGCAGTAATGTTAGGAGTCATTTTTATTGAGATTATTGGAATCCTTTCTGGGGACATTGGTCATTGTAAGACAGTTTTCTATTTAGCTTCTGGTTACTTTGCTATACTTACCTCAATAGGGTCACTAGATTTTAAGTTTTACCAAAGGAAAAAACAGTGTAATCAATAGACTTTAATTAATATACCTTCTGTATTTGGGTACTTGACCTTGAAGGAAGAGGAGATGTTTTCAGGCACAGAGAGCACCTTAAGGAACAATTGGGAGATATGAAAGAACATTCTGTGTTTGAACAACGGCAACTACTCCGGCTTGTTAACAATATCGGGAATGGGAACATGGAGAGAGATCAGTAAAAGATGGACTTCTAGATTGCTAGAATAAAAGTGTCTTTAAAGCAAAAGTCATCTCCAACTCAAAGGGCTTCTCAGCTGTGTGCCTTTTTGCTCTTTTTTCTTCACAACTTCTCAGTTCTGTGTAGTTGGTAATTGAATTATTGTGGTAACTCTGGATTTGAGTGATGGTTTTGGCATGGCTAGAGCCCTGTAAATCATGCCTACACTTACCTTCTTATTCTATAGTTTTCTCTTACTCATTTTACTTGAGGCTCCCTTGACTGAATCCCACTTATGCTTTTCAGATACTTTAAATTCTTCTGGCTTGACTCCTAGTGCCCTTCCATTTGTTTGCTAATTTCTGATTGTTTGTATTGGATGGAGTCTCTTCCCCTGGCTTTCAGCACTGTCTGGACTGTATTCTGCCCCCACTTTACCTGTACCTCCTCTGATTCTAGCTATATTCTCTCAGACAGAATGAAGTCTTCACATGACTGGCTCTTGGCTTCAACACCCTACATACTGCTTTGCAGTATAATCTCTCCCATTCTCTTTTCTCTCTTTAAGTTCTTCCAGGGAAGGGCCTAACTCATCCTCATATGTCACATGATTGAATATAAATATGTTCAATAAGTATTTATAAAGTTGAGTTCTACTTAAGGGTTGACATTTTTATTTCCTGTTCTATCCAATAACTCATATCACTGCATTGTGTTTTATTCCTCATTTATTAGTGTATTAATTGACAAAATTGTTCATATTTAAGGTTTACAACTTGATGTTTTGGTATATGTATACATTGTTAAATGAGCCCTACAATCAAGCTAATTAACATATCTTTTATTTCACATAGTTACCTGTTTTGGGGTGTTTTTTTTTTTTTTTGGTTATAAAACTTAAGATCTAACCTCTTTGTAAATTTCAGCTATTCAGTACAGCAATGTTAACTAAACTGAAGTTGCTGTGTATGAGATCAGAATTTATTCCTCTTGCATAAGTGGGACTTTGTACCCTCTTACCAACAGCAGCTCATTTACACATCTCCCTAGCCCCTGGAAACCACCATTCTATTCTCTGCTTCTATGAATTTGCCTATTTTAGGTTCCTCATGTATCTGTCTTTCTGTGTCTGACTTATTTTACCTAGCATGATGTCCTCCAGATTCATCTAGGTTGCAAAAGGCAGGATTTCCTTCTTTTAAAGGCTGAATAATATTCCATATTTTATACATGCCACATTTTCTTTTCTTTCTTTCCCAGTTTCATTGAGATATAATTGACATATTGTATTACTTGAAGGTGTACAACACAATGATTTGCTATATGTATATATCGCAAAATTATTATTTCAGTAAGTTGGGTTGACATTCATTACTCCTTGAAGTTATAATTTTTTTCTTGTGATAAGAACATTTAAGATATACTCTCTTAGTGACTTTCAAAATACAATACAGCATTGTTAACTATAGCCACCATGTTGTACATTTTATCCCCAGAATTATTTATCTTATAGTGGAAAGTTTGTATCTTTTGACCACTTTCACACACTTCCCCCACATTCCAGTCCATTCCTCTGGCAACCACCAATCTGTTCTCTGTTTCTATGAGGTTTTTTTTTTTTTTTCTGATTCCATATAAGTGAGATCAGACAGTATTTATCTTTCTCTGACTTATTTCACTTAGTGTGTGTCCTCAAGATCCACCTATGTTGTGGCAAATGGGAGGATTTCCTTATTTTTCAGAACTGGATAATATTCCATATCTTTATCCATTTACATGTTGATGGACACTTAGGTTGTTTCTATGCTTTGGCTATTTTAAATAATGCTGAAATGAACATGTCATTGTATATATCTCTTCAACATAGTTGTGTTGTTTACTTCAAATATATACCCAGAAGTGGAATTGCTGGATCAAAAGATAGTTCAATCTTTTTTAATCTCACCTAAGAACATGTTTATTGATTTTTAAGAGAGGGAAAGAGTAGAGACAGAGGTAGAGAAACATTGATATGAGAAAGAAACATCTATTAATCGGTTGCCTCTCATATGTGCCCCGATCAGGGACCAAACCTGCATGTTTAGGCATATGCCCTGACTGGGAATTGAACCCGTGACCTTTTGATTTAGGAGGTGACACTCCAACCAACTGAGCCATACTGACAAGGGCTGGAAGTTTTATTTTTAATTTTTGAGGAAGCTCTGTGCTGTTTACTACAGTGATGGCATCAGTTTACATTCTCACTAACAGTGCACAAGGTTTCCTTTTTCTACACTTCCTCACCAATATTTGTTTTATTTTTTGGATGATAGCTATTTGGGATGATAACCAGGTGTGAAGTGTCATCTTTTTGTGGTTTTAATTTGTATCTGCCTGATGATTAATGATATTGAGCACCTTTTCAAGTACCTGTTGGCCATTTGTATGTCTTCTTTGGGAAAATGTCTATTCAGTTCATCTGCCCATTTTTTTAAATCAGATTTATTTTTGCTACTGAGTTGTACAAATTATTTATTTATTTTTGATATTAACCACTTATCAGATATATGCTTTGAAAATATTTCCTCCCATTCAGTAGGTTGCCTTTTAATTTTTCAAAAGATCCCTTTGCTGTGCAGAAGCTTTTTAGTTTGAGGTAGCCTCATTTGTTTACTTCTGTTTTTGTAGACTTTACTTTTGGTGTGATATCCAGAATTCTCTGCCAAGGCTAATATCAAAGAGCTTTACCCTCTGTTTTCATGTATGAGTGTTATGGGTTCAGGTCTTACATTCAATTCTTTAATACACTTTTTATTGAATTTATTGGGGTGACATTGGTTCACAAAACCATTCAGGTTTCAAGTGCACAACTCAACAAAACATCATCTGCACACTGCATCATTTACCCATTACCCAAAGCAAAGTCTATGTCCCCAGTTATCTGCCCTCTCCCACCTGCAGCTAGTAGTAGTGTAGTTTTATTCTTTTGCATGTGGCTGTACACCATTTATTGAAGAGACTCTGCTTTGGCCACTGTGTATCTTGGCTCCTTTATTATAAATTAACTGCCAACATATGCATGAGTTTAATTTTGGGCTCCCTATTGTGTTCCTTTGAACTATGTGTCTGTTTTTATGCCAAAACCATATTGTTTTGATTACTGTAGATTTAAACTAGAGTTTCAAATTAGGAAGTGTGGTGTCTTTAGCTTTGGTCTTCTTTTTCAAGATTGCTTTGGCTGTTTGGGGTCTTTTATGGTTCCATAAAATTTTTAAGATTTTTTTCTATTTCTGTGAAAAATGCCATTTAAATTTTGGTACAAATTATATTGAAATATGTAGATTTCTTTGGGTAGTATGGACATTTTAATGATATAAATTCTTGGGATCTTATTAACTCTTTCTGTGTGCTAATATGCATGGCTTGGCCCAACACATGATAGTGATGCCACTAAATCGTCCTGGTGGGCATCTAAACTGGTATATAGAGGACCTTCTGATGGCAGAGGAAGTAAATTCTACTCACCCTCTCCCATGACCACATGAAAATTACAGCTGAATCATATAACAGCCTTCATTGAGAACTACCAGAGGACTAGTTGAACAGAATCATTCATGTTTCCTTCAGGATACTTTGCTCGATGTATGAAATATGGGACCTCTGGTATACTTACTGAAAAAAGATGCCAGTAACAATCCATAAACAGTTGACTCTTGAACAACACAGAGATTAGGAGCACCACCACCCCATGCAGTTGCACGTCTGTGTATAACTTTTGGCTCCATCAAAACTTAACTACTTAGAACCTATTGCTGACTATAAGGCTTATCAATAAAATGAAAAGTCAATGTAATACAGGAGTTCGAGCTGGGGGATCTCAACCACTCGTTCAGATAAGCTGGAAAGAAAAAAAAAACACAAGGTGGACCTGGTGGAGCAGGCATAGCTTTTATTACATTATAGGGAGCACCAATGGCAGGTAGGCTAAGCAGGATCATGCTTCCCCTGGCCCCCTCTGAGACCCATTACAAGGAGTCCTAGACAAAGGCAGCATGGGTCCAAGTTACATGAGCTTTCATGTGGCCTTTAGCTGTGTTACAATACATCAATGCATATATTCAAAAAGAAAAGGTCAAGAAGCAGTCAAGTAAGAGACTGATCCACAGGGGAGATAGAGAGGGAGCCACACATTGTCCCTTGAGATAATACACATTTATTTTGTACAAAGGGCCTCTGGCCAGCCTTCTGTTATGTGGCTGGGTCCAGTGGGAGAGCCATGTCCAGCATGACCCCACAGTCAAGTACAGTATTCTCAAAGTAAGCTAGAGAAAAGAAAATGTTATTAACTCATAAAGGAAATACATTTAGAGTATTTTTGAAAAAAAAATCCATGTATAAGTGGACTTGAGAAATTTAATCCCATGTTGTTCAAGTGTCAACTGTATTAAATATAGACTCCTACATTATTTTTTAAATAAATAGAAATGTAAATTCTAATATTTTTCTTTATATATCCCCAAAGGGTGTCTTGTGTTTCTCCTGGGGGTATGCCTATCCTCCTTGGTTCTGAGTACTCTTGAAATACAGCTGAAGAACCTAAGTGTAAGGAATCAAATATGAAGTTTCCTGAACATAAGGATTCAAGCAGGAAAATACTGTTATAGAAAGGGAGGGGCTGTAAACATGAAACCTAATAGAGTTGTAGTAGAAATTTGGCCAACAAATAAAGCTAGATCTTGTTAACCTACTAAAAAGTGAGAAAAGTTTAAGTTGTACTAGCTCTTTTTATTAAAAATCTTTTATTTGTCAGCCAAATCCTTCACAGTTATGTTGAATCCTTAATTTATGTATTTTGATTGGCACATATAGGCACAATGTAGAGTTAATAAAATGGGGTACTCTCCATTGCTTCTTTCTTTCCACTAGTGAGTCAGGATCCATTATTTGATTCCATGCACTAATGAGCCATGAAATATTATTATTCTGCTAATTTAACTCAGGGAGGCCACTGGGGATTTATTAGAGCAGTTGTAGAGGAATAGAGTACTTGGCTTACAAGTTAGCTTACTGAAATACATGAAATTTTTCTTTATATAAACAGCAACAGTCAAGAAAGTTGTATGACAAAAAATTTTGCTCAGTTTAAACAAATGATATTCAGAGAAATATTATGTTATTTAGTCATTGTTTAGATTCTTAAAGAAGACACCAGATTTTATAAAATAATAACATGCAATTTGTCTATAAATTGCATGGTCTTTAAAGTTTTTCCCTTTCTAACCATTCTAAACCAAGAAATCTCATTTTAACAGCTGAGGTTTTTGACTTTGCTGAGTTAAGACTTTATTTTATGTTTTCATAGTTCAGATGATTGTGCACAGCAATGAATAGTTTGGTTGTTACCCAAATATTAGTATATTTGCATATATATTTAGATAAATTAACAATGAAAATATCACAAAGTTAAAAATTTCTCTCATCTGTTTAGATTTAAATATAAGTACATAACTAATAATTCTAAGAAACACTAACTTAAATCTGAAGTGTTACTACATCCTCTATAATGCAAAAATATTTTGGATACATGTTGATCAATGCAGACTGAGTGGCATAATAGAGTAAATTAGGTTTACAAATTACAGTGTTTTATAACACGTATTTATCTTCCATTTTAACTAAATTAAATTTTTTTATTTTCAAGCAAACAGCAAATGGCACAAATATTCCTTGAACATGCAGAGTTTAAGACTTTCATTTACTCTCATATTTTTCAAAACCATTCATTCATGTGAAAAATCAAATAACATAATAATGATAAACTTCTGTCTTCTGCCTCCCTGTTCCAAATCCGTAGTCTCTTTTTCAATAGGCAACCATTTTTATTTGTTTTGACCATTTCTTCTGGTATTTCCCTCCATATTACCTGTTGATTTGTCATCAAGGTAAGGATCTCTGATTTGGTATCTTACATTCTTTTCTGACACTTTACTCTCCTGCCCAACTATCTTTCTAATATAATTTTGGGGGCAAGTCAATATTAATATTTTGCTTTATTATAATACTGTGAAAATATTACTTATAACAAAGCCAAGTGGTAGTCTGTCTGGTTTTTTTTCTTTAAATTATTTTATTGTTGTTCAATTACAGTTGTCCGCACTTACCCTCCCCCCACCCCACCCTAGGCAAACCCACCTCCCTCCCTTGCTTCCCCCCTCCCCCTTGGTTTTGTCCATGTGTCCTTTATAGCAGTTCCTGAATACCCTTGTCCCCTTTCTCCCCTTCTCCTTCCCCTCTGGTTACTGCCAGAATGTTCTAAACTTCAATGTCTCTGGTTCTATTTTGTTTCTCTGGTTGTATTTTGCTTGCTTACCTCACAAGCGTCTTGGCTGTGGCTGATCTGAATTTCCCGGTAGCTGATCTGGCCTTGGTGCCTTCTCTCCTGAGTCCTCATATGAAACTTTTTAACATTTCATAGAGTAGAGGCTGCATGATGATGTACTCCTTGAACTTGACTTTATCTGAGAAGCACTTTATCTGCCCTTCTATTCTAAATGGAAGTTTTGCTGGATAGATTATTCTTGGTTGTAGTCCCTTGCTCTTCATGATTTGAAATATCTCTCTCCAGCCCCTTCTTGCTTGGAAGGTCTCCTTTGAGAAATCCGCTGACAGTCTTATGGGGATTCCTTTGTAGGTAACTGTCTCCTTTTCTCTTGCTGCTTGTAAGATTCTTTCCTTATTCTTGA
>PVJI01027487.1:0-17613 GCA_004026765.1 Micronycteris hirsuta
AGATTTTATTTATTTATTTTCAGAGAGAGGAGAAGGGAGGGAGAAAGAGAGGGAGAGAAACAGCAATGTATGGTTGCCTCTCACATGGCCCTCATTGGAGACCTGGCCCGCAACCCAGGCATGTGCCCCGACTGGGAATCGAACCGGGACCCTCTGGTTCCCAGCCCGCGCTCAATCCACTGAGCTACACCAGCCGGGCTGCTTATTAAAATTTTATTGAGCAGCCTATTACAAAACATTAGCTCCTGTACCCTGGGAGGACAGCACCCCATGAAAGCAAGGTCATAAGATCACCCTCCCTACCCCAAAGGCAGACTAGGTCATGTGCTAGCTGACATTTTTTTTTGTTGTTGTTCTTTTTCTCTCTCTCTCTCCTTTTGTCTTCTTGTTTTGTTTGGGCATTTCTTAGGAATTGTGAAATGTCTTGCGAGAACAACCTGCCTTCAGCCCAGCCTCTCCGGCCTGCAGAAGGGATGTCAGGCTCCACGTGATCTAGGGAGATGGCAAGAGGAAGAGAGGGAGGTACAAGTACCTCGCCACACCCATCTATCAGGGCCCCTGTTTCACCACAATGAAATGAAACAACACAGAACCCAGTGCTGGGGCAACATGAGAAAGCAATCAAATCCACAGTGCTCAGCGCTGGGCCCCCAAGAGCACACAAACAGCTTAGTTGCCAGATTAGGGACATTTGCAAAGCTGTTGGGAGTTTCAGTGCTCCAACGGCTGGGCTCGGCCTTGATTTTCATGCCCAGATCCCACCTCTTGTCTATTCTGAACCCAGCAGAAAGCAGAACCACCAGGCTGACCCCTGGCAGTGAGCAACGGGGTCTGCCTTCTCCAAACCTGGCACCCATAGGCATGCTGGTCTGGTTGACATGGCCCAGGAGGAATGACATGTGGTTCAAAAGCACTTGGAAGACCCTGAGTACCACACAATTGAACAGATCCAATCTCAGGGACTTGGATTTGATCTCTAGGAATTTTTTACAGCCTTTAGCCAGCAAAGAAGGGACAAAGTACATGTCATCGCCCGAGTTCGTTTGGTCTTCAAGCTCCCTCTGACTTGAGACAAGTTGAGAACATCTCCCAGAGCCTAGGACACACTGCCACTGGGAAGCTGTGATACTGTAATTTATAAGAAGAAATATGTTTGGTCTTCCTTCCATACCTGGCATAAAGCTCCTAAAATCCTTGGACAGTCCTAAGTGATAAGAGCCATAAAGGAGTCTCTATTCATAATAAGCCCCTTTCAACCACACTTGAGATTCCGTGAAGAGGAACCAATCACATGATTAGAGGATTGGTACTTACGGTCCTACCCCAACCTCATGGGAGGGGACAGGGGCTGAAGGTTGAATCAACCACCAATGAGGAATATTAATCATTCATGCCTACATAATGAAGCCTCCTCAACACCCAAAAGAATGAGTTTGCAGAGCTTCTGAGTTAGTGAACACATGGAAATGAGAGGGCCTAGGAGCGCCAAGCCACTTCACCAGACCTTGCCCTGTGCATCTCTTCCATCCGGCTGAGTTACATACTGAGTTACATACTTTTCTAATAATCTGAAAACCTGGTGAGTAAAATGTTTCTCTGAGTTCTGTGAGCCACTCTAGAAACTTAAATGAACCCAAGGAGAGGTTCATTGAAACCTATAATCCAGAGCAAATCACTCAGAAGTACAGGTGACAACCTGGACTTGTAATTAGTGTCTAAAGGTGGGGGAGGGTAGTTTTGTGGCACTAAACCCTAACCTATGGGATCTCAAGCTATCTCCAAGTAGGTGGTATCAGAACTGAGTGAAACTGTAGGATAGCCAGAAAGTGACCACTTAAAATTGGGAGAACTGGCTCCAGCTGGTATAGCTCAGTGGATCGAGCGTGGGTTGGGAACCAGAGAGTTCCGGTTCGATTCCCAGTCGGGGCACATGCCTGGGTTGCAGGCCAGGTCCCCAATGAGGGCCATGTGAGAAGCAACCATACATTGTTCTTTCTCCCTTCTCCTCTCTCTAAAAATAAATAAATAAAACCTTTAAAAAAAAAATTGGGAGATGCTTGGTGGTATAGTGAAAGAACACAAATGAGAAGGTGCCATACCGGCCAGTCCCCAGCCCGACCCCCACCAGTTCCCAGCTTAGTCTCCCCACAGAGACACGAGGTGCACACCCGACTGCTGTAGAGCCTACAGGCTTTACAGAAAGGGCCCTGCGAGAGCCTGGCTCAGGGAAAAGGTGCAGCACAGCCACTGGCAATCTCCCCACTCACCCCCGCCCCGCGGAAGAGAAGGGGCACAGCAGCAGCCCTCAGAGCATATCCTCAGAGCATGCCTGGGCGCCTGGCCGATGCTGATGGAGCACCTACTAGGTGCCAGGCTCTGTACCGGGCAGGGGAGATCAGGGGGGAAAGCAATGGACTAAGCAGATCAGGGTCCCTACTCTCATGCCACTGGTGTTGGAACAGGGCCAGAGAGAGACTGTCAAGAAAATTAAAGAACAGGGTGATGTCACATAACACGGGTTGCAGAGGAAATACAGCAGCGGAGGTGCTGGAGGTTGGAGTAGGGGTAGAGCTCCTATATTGGAGCAGGATATTCCAGGCAGGCAGCACAGTGAGGATGAAGGCCCAGAGGCAGAAACAAATGAGCTGAGCTTGAGGATGAGGAGGGACACTGGCTGCAGCAGGTGACCAATAGGAGGTAAGGTCTCAGAGGCCAGCAGAGCCCTGTCAGGGCCACGAAGCCTCGGGAAGGAGGCTAGGAGGGGAGGCTCAGGAGGCCCCAGTCATCCACATTCCACACAAGAACAGTCCCCAGAACCCAGGGTTTATAAGGCCCGGGGGTGGTTCCCAAAGGGAAACAGGGTTCACCCATGAGCCATCAAACTCCTGGTGGCTGCAGTCTGAGGTAATTTTCAAACTAAGCTGCTTAAAAATAATGGCTCGCCAAGACCAGACTGGACAAGGAGAAGCTGGGCACCACTGGGCATTCACGGGGGTCAGAGGGGAGGAATGAGGCCACACTGCCACATGGGGTGCCACTCTCACCTCATTTTACCTCGGGTGAGGAAGCTGAGGCACAAGAGAGGGAAACTACTTGCCTAACACCCCAGATAGCAAAGGGTGGCAGCCGGGCTCCAGAGTCGTGCCCCAGAGGGCCAGCCAGACACAAGCGCCATCTCTAGGAACAACACAACCCCTGTAGCCCCCAGAGAGCCCAGGAGCCCCAGCCATCACTTCATCCCACACCGCATCGAGCTTTCTCCCTCATGTGAGTGGGGTGTCCTACCTCCCACGCGCCTCTCCCACCCCACACCTCTGCCATTTGGTGTCTCGGTGGCCTCTCCCTCGAGGACACTTCTCACCAGGCTAATCTCTCCCTGGTCTCCCAGCTCATGCTACCGTCCCTACCGGTCCCTCCCCCACAAAGCAGCCAGTGGGCTGAGCTGCTCTCCCCACCCTGTGTGCCACCCAGGTTCCCATGACTGGAATCCCTCCCCACCCTGGCCAGGCTGCGCCACCAGCCTCCTCCCCACATTCACCTCACAGCTTCACACACACTTGTTGCCCCCGCCTAGAGTGTGCCCAATATACTCTCCCACAACGTCCTGTGCTCTTCCCTCTCAGCCTGGCTGGGCTCAGCTCACACTTCCTCGCTGGTGTCTGAACCAGACCCACATCACAGAGTGGGCCCACCTCTACTTGGGATGTTAAGAGGCCTGGAATGCCATGGTCAGGTGGGGAGGGAGAGTATGCAGGCTGGGACACAGCAAAGGCCACTCCCATGTGGGACACCAGGACTCCTCTTCCCCACCCCTACCCACACCCCAAAACAACAGGATCCAACCCTGCCACTGTCCTTACCTGCCCCGCTGGGCACCCGCCTCCTCCTGGGTCTCCCTGCCTCTAAGCTGGTCCCTGTGGTCTATTCTCCATAAGTAGCTACAGGGTCTGTTCAAGTCACACCTGGTCTCAAGCCAAACTCCCCAAGAGTGAATTTAAGATGGGGCTTTCAAAATAACCCTCCCACGTGACCTAAGGAAAGAGGCTTCGGCTCAGAAGCCTCAGTTGAGTCCTCTCTGAAGTAGGGACAACAGACATGAAGATTTCAACGGTAATCTGGGTCAGGCACTGGGCAGATGTGTACCCTCAAGTTCCTGCCCTTGGTGCTCCCACAGGGCCACTGCTTGTCATGTGCTTCTCCCTTCCCGCAGAAAGAATTTCAGTTCCTCCAACAAGCTACTCTGGGCACTGTGGCCTCACGGTCTTCACACATTCTCACTGCTGGAAGGAGAGTTCCCTCTTTCCCGACATACCCACCATATCCATCAAACTCAACTCACACATCACATCTTCCGAAAAGCCTGGTGATGTCCCCACCCTCCCCTACCGCACAGGCTCCCGTCTGATCAGGGCCAGTCCTCTGTGGCTCCTCCTTGGTCTCCTGGCAAGTCTTCCTCATCTGTTCCTCCAGCACTAATGGAAGTGCCAGGAGGGCAGGTGGCAGGTCCTGGTCCTGCTTATTTCAGTGCCCCAGCCCTGGACCAGCCTGTGGCACACCGTATATGCTCAGTGGACCACCGCTGGGTGAGAGCCACTGTGGAGGTGATGAGGGAGCCTTTCTGTCATGACGTGGCCGTGACTTTCCAGTGCAGGAAGCCAGCCCACCTGTTCTCCTAGCAAGCTGTCCCCAAACAGGCTGGCAGCAAGCACAAAACTGCAGCTGTTGGGTCAGCACCACTCAGCGCTGTTTTAAGGATGTACCTATATTGAATAACATGGTCTTCACCACAACAGACAAAAGGGATGCTATTATTATCTCCACTGTCCAGACAGGAAACATGGCTGGGAGCAGCAGTCCCTCCCCAGGGGCCAGGCAGCCAGTAAGCTGCACAGCAGGATCTGAACTTGGGCAGCCTTAGCTCCCAGCTCCCACAGGAAGGGTCAGAGGTTTTCCCAGGATGGCCAGGGGCCAGAAACATCAGTACCACCCAGAGAGCTCATTAAAATGCAGATTATTATCCCCACCCTCAACAATCTGCAAAATGGGAAGCAGAAGCCCAACAGGCCAGGCCCTCTGAGACAGTTCCCTAGACTCTGATACCTGCTGCTCTGCAGCTGGCCTCCTGGCACAGCTGACTGGACAAAGAGGTGCTGGGCCAATCTGAAGCAACCTCTCCCAGGAGTCACGCCCTCCCATGGCAAATGGGCAGGGTGGGACGAGGATACAGCTGAAAGCTTGGTCTGAGATCTAAACTCAGATTCCAGATCTGGAGCCCTCTAGGAAGCAGGTAACTTGGCTAGGTCTCAGTTCTTCATCTGTAAAATGAACATATGCATTGCCTTCCCAGTGCTGAACTGGCCAGGGCTGACACTCCAGGTCAGTGGGGAAGCAGCATTGAGAACTGCATGGAAACCTCTGGAGAGTAGAGAGGAGCTACTGCCAATGCCATCCCTCTCCCTAAGACAGGCCAGTAAGTCAGGACAAGTGTAATAGGGAAACTGAGACAGAGAGCTGAACAAAATGCCGAGCAATTTACAACCACGTGCAGAAGGTCACCTCCAATGATAACATCTAGGCCTCCAATGTATTCCAGCTCCAGACTCAGAAAAGCAGCAAAACCAGGTGAGTGATGCCAGGACTAGCTTCAGTAACCAATGACCCCCTGCCCTGGTGCTGACCAATCAGTGGCAAACATGACCCTGAAAGGGCACATCTGGAAAACTAACGAGTATTTTGCCAGAACACTTCCCGAGACCTCCTCTAAGATTCCTTCCTGCAAGAGAGATAAAAACCCTCAAGACAAAGGACCCAGGGTGAGCTCTCCCTCTGGGGAGCACATGGTGCCTTTCTCTTTCCCCTTCTTCTCCCCCCACAGGCACACATCTCCTACACTCTAAGGGTCCCCACAAGACTTGCAACCAGAGAAGAAATGGGCAGTGGTAGCTCATCCCGGGCTGACCCTTAGAACCTGTCTCCAAGGCCCCCTTTTCTCTGCCTTCCCAGTGAGCCAAAGCAACCCTGCCTCAGCTTGTTTCTTTCCTATAACATCTTTAGAGAGTCGAAGCAAGACATCTTTAGAGAGTCGAGCCCAAGTCTGGGCTCTCCTGTTGCTGCTTCTATGCTAAGCCCTTCCTAGTTTCACTGTCCCCAGCTTTAATAAACACACTCTCCTGCACGAAGTCAAGAAGCCACCCACTACCGGCTGGCCCTAGGCAGACCCGCATAGGACCAGGTCCCCTGCCCAGTAATGCCCCCGTCCACCTTCTAAACTGAGATGATTTCCAAGGAAGCCTGAGAGGATTTAAAGCTGGGAGACAAGCCCGTGTCATGTGAGACTTGTATGGGGAAAAAGAGAAACCAAGGCCACCAAGGGGAGGATAGAAAAAAATCTCCAGGTGGAAGATTCTTTATTCAATTCAAGGGACTGAAATTCCTTCTGCAGGTATCTCCTAAAAGTCAACACTGTAATTGAAAAAGAAATGGCAGGGATGCCGCTCTAATGAAGACGAAAACATGCCGACGGAGTGCACGCAGCATGGGACTGATCGGGTTGATCAGAGCACATGTAAAGCAGCCAGGGAAGATATCTGAAGGACAACTGGCACTAAGTAACATGCAGGAATGATTCCTTTCCTTGGGTGCGGTCCAGTCTGTGACTACAGGAGAGTGTCCCTGTTGCAAAGGGAGGTGCACTGAAGCATTAGGTGTTGAAGTGTCACAATGCCTGCTGCTGATTTTGAAAGTGTTCAGCACAAACATGTTGTCTACAATACAGCAAGCACATATGGCACCTGGTGGCATGGTCATAGCTGAGGATGCTGGGGCGGGTGTTCAGTGAACTGTGCTTCAACTTTGCTGCACACATGGAAAACCTGAATTCAAACCCAAACAACAGCCCAGCCATCAGAGACTCCATCATAAGTCCTGGGGCTCCTGCTGAACACAGCCTCCGCATTCACTTCCTGCTACAGCTTCGACTCGTTCCACCATACCTGTTTTTGAGAAGATGAGCTGCAGAATGAGAGGCCGTCGGGTGACGATTCCTGACCCTCGGGGAAGGAAGTCCCTGTGGGAGGCAAAAGGGGCAGAAATTACTCATGAGGCCAGTGTGCAGGACAGGAAGTGTGACCGCACATGGTGAGGCAATCCCCTCGTGCATTCTGGGTAACCTCAGCAAAGACACTAACCCCAGAAGGGCACTGGGGAATGTTCTGGCCTGGGGGGTCCTGAGGCAGGAGTAGGGCACATGGGAGGGACTGGATAGAAAGCCGGTGGCAAATGGGGCCATTTCCCTCTGGTTGGCTGTGCTCCAAGTGCCAACACACCCGATGGGTCCTTTCCTTAGCAAATATTTCAACCATCTCCCTCAGACCCAAAGAGATTAGTACATTTCCCACATACATGTTTTAAATTAATGTATGCCATACATACATTAAGACTAAAAGAAAAGTAGTGGATGACAAAACACAAAGTGTTTCATGTCCCAAAAAGACAAATCAATACAGGCAGGAAGTGGATCAATGGTTGCCTAGGGGTGGAAAATGGAGAGGAGGGCGCTCTCTAGAGTGATGAAAATGTTTTAAAACTGGACTGTGGTGATGTTTGCTAATATTTACTGTAAATTTACTGAAAATCACTGCTTCGAAATGGGTGAATTTCCTAGCATGTAAAAAATTCCTCAGTGCCCCTGTTTAATTAAAAAAATATATGCTACATATTTAACTACAGAAATATTCAGGCATTACCTGTACCTACTTACACTATTACCCGTGGATTCATGCAGAATGGGAAGACTAGAATCTGCCCTGGACCATTAGGGAAGGAAAGCAAAGGAGCAGAGATCCAAGCAAGCACTGAAGTAGAAGGGGCATTTTCAGAGACTTTTAAAGCCAAGCAAAGAACTCTTATGTCTTGTAAAATAGAGAACGGTTCTAGGCTCGGGGAATTTCCAACAAGGTTTGCACCTAGATAAATGTGTAGATTATCTGAAATCTGTGCAGGACGTAGGACAAGGGGACTAGACAGGTGTATCTCATATGGCAAGAGAACAGTGTTCCCAGGATCCCAGCCTAGTGCCATTGGTGCCATCTCGCTTGCACAGTGTCTCAGGGGCAACCTACCTGTGTTGGGAACCCTGCTGTGACTCTGGAGGGTGCCAGAAGAGGCTGCTGTTTCTCACCCTGAGCTGGGCATCAGAATCCCTGGAACGTGTTAACCCAGTGGGCAGAAGGAAGATCCCCACTGGCCTGTGGGCCGTCCCAGCAAGCTTATGCAGTGCCTCCTCTGGCCGGGATCAGGGGCATGGCAGTGACTGCACAACAGATCAGCCCGTACCCTCGTGGGGAACTGCAGTCCAGCCTGAGATGAGGACCTCTCCAAAGACACAGGGTTCTGAAGGCCTCCTGGGGGTGCTGCCAACAAGCAGCATAATAAGAGGTCATAATAAGAAGGCTGGTCATCATTCTTAGGGCAAGGACACCCTATGGGGTTTAGGGACATCCAGGTTATAACTGTGCATGCTTTTACAGGTGTGTGGCTTTAAAAAACCCTCTGGTTGCTGCAGGCAGGAGAGTGGGAGCCAAAAGGCAGGCAGGAGGTGATGCCCTATTCCAGGTGAGCGATGACTGGGGCTGGCCCAGAGGGTGGCGGGGACATGGAGGGCAGTGGACAGACACTGGACAGGGCTGAGAGGAGTTTAGGAGATGAACAGCCATGGTGGGGGGACAGGCTGGACCGAGGAGATGATGGAGGGTGGGAGGGGCCAAAACACAGGGAAGAACACCTGGAGGGCACCCATAAGTGCCCAGGGGAGGGGAGCCTACAGCCCCTGTTGGCACAGTCAGCCTCCCACACTTTGGGTGCTACGCATCCAGCCATGTTCCTAAGGGTGACAAAGTCTCCATGGGCCATGTCTGCCCTTCAAAGCATTTCACACATACTTCATGCAGTGTGACACTGAACTATGTACTATTCTCCCATCTAGCAGAAGACAAGACCAAGGTACAGAGGCTATGTGACCTGGCTAAGGTCACACATGCATTCACTCAAGTATTACTCATGTCTACCAAGCACATTGGAGATGCTTAGGACACCAGCACCAACATTCTGATGGGGACCACATTCTGATGGAGACACAGGGGTGGAGATGAAGAAGACACACCATGGGGGTTAGAGAGGTTGGGATGGGATGGTCAGGGAGGCCTCTCTGACAAGGGAAGATGAGAAGCAAGTTACCTGTAGGGGTGTAGTGGGGAGGGCAGGGGAAACAGCATGGGGGCCACATGCAGTAACCAAAGCCCCAAGTATGTTCTTTACCTCAGCCCTTGCCAGAGTGGGGTCACCCAGTGTCTCCAGGAGATAACGTCCCTTCATAGAGGATGCCACGCCCTCCCATGGATGCAGGAGGCCTGTTGGGGGCTGTTAACCTCTAGAGCGCCATCCATGGCCTTGACCCTGGCTCCCTGCAGCACCAGACCACCTGGCTCACAGGCAGGGACCTAAGAGGCACGAACAGGAGGTACCCTGCACATCAGAGACCATGGGCCCTGGCCCTTCAACACAGAGTCACCAACAGCAGTGATGACAATATGCACACCCTTTACAAAAACCTCCTGCACCCCCTCTTCCTTGCAAGTGGAATGTATCAGTGACCAAACAACACAGGAGCACCGTGTGAATGAATCCCCAACGTCTGTCTGTATGGTTCCTCCATGCTGATGTGCGTGACCAAAGCCAGTTCCTTTTCATTGCTGACCCATGTTCCACTGCATGAATGGACCACAGTTTATCTATTCACTAGGTGATGGGGTATTTGGGGTCTTTCCATTTCAGGGCCATAATAAAGCTGCTATGAACATTCTCACACATGCCTTTTGTAGACATGTGCTCTTGTTTTACCTGCTGAGTCACAGAGTAAATTTGAACTTGAATAGGCAAAACTAGTCTCTGCTGATAGAAATCAGAGCAGTGGCTTCCCTCTGGGGAAACTGGCTGGAAGAGGCATGAGTATACTTTCTGGGATGGTGACAGCATCCTCTGTCTTGATCTGTCCAGTGATTACCTGGGTGTGCGTGCATTCATTTAAAAAAGCAAGACGGACACTTAAGACCAGGCAAGTTCCTGTGTCTAAGTTAAATCTCAATAAAAAGGTCATGAGTATAAATAAGTCCAGGAAGACATGCTCATGAAGACTCAGGAAAGCACAGAGAGAACACTCCATGAAAATTTGCCCAGAGAATCATTACAATCCTGTTAGATTCCCAGTAAGAACAGCTCATATCTAAAGAATTTTAAAGCCCATGGCGAGGTGGGTGGGAGAACTAAAATAAATTAGGGCGCATTCATACCACAGTAAAACCACCAAAAAAAAGCGCGTTTTATTTCCTGACATGGAACTTCCGCCTGGATGTTCTGAGGAAAACCACCACCGCCACCACCAAATCCAGCCCACAAAGACTGGGGCCCGTTGGGAGGGAAAAACCATCACACGTTCTGGAACATCTCTGAACTGTGCATCAACAACCACATGGATTACCGACTCCAGAAGATTAATTTTTTTTTTTAAAGTAGTTAACCGTTGTCAAGCACTCACTGTATGCCAGGCAAGAAGCTGAGAACTTTGCATGGATTTAACGCACTTACCCATGATGAAGCACCAAGACAAGTCTGTGAGCTCCACTTTACAGACGCAACGAGACCCAGAGGAGGGGCAGCTGTGCAAGGTCACCTGGTGTCCTAGAGTGGTGTGGGCACGGACCGAAACCCGAGGGGTCTGAGCCTCCGACACCAGGCCTCTGGGCCCACATATCTGACACAGAAGCCACCAGTGTCTCCCCAACCAGGGCCAGGCCTTCTGCCACTAGGGTTGGCACATGTCCTGTGACTGCTCTGGACGTGTCTGGGGGCCAGGCACTGGGAGCACAATGGTGACACCACAGACATGGACAATGAAAGCCTGGGAACACGAGGGCTAGTCTGATTCCCAACAGAACCCAGACAGCTCTGGGCACACACAGGGGAAGTCAGCTTCCCGGGCCTGGACTCGGTGGTGAGTGGCAAGGATGAGTAGTAGGCACAGCCTGGTGAGGAAGGCAGAACCTGGGAGAAGCCTAAAGGATGAGGCTGGGCAGGCATGGGGGGCTCACTAGCCAGGAGCCCTGGCACTCATCCAACTGTGTTTCCAGAAGCTCCTGGACTGAGTAAAGAGGACAACAACACCCTCTCTCAGCCTGGACATCCCCCCAAAGGTGGTCTCCCAGAAATCTCCAAGGCACTCAGTGAGGAGGGGCCTGTCCAGTTGTGCCCTCAGGCCACCCACAGCGTTTCCTGGCACAGAGCAGGAGGGGCACTCTTGGGGCCTTATAGTGGCATGGTGAGAGAAATGCTCCTCCCAAGCAGCTCTGCTCAAAACACTGACTGTCCACTTATCTGGAAGTGACTTTCAAGCCTGTCATCTGCTTCTTCCTCCTTGACCCCACCCATGTTCCACAGGTCACGTCGTCCCTCACTGTAGCTCAAAGCATCCACTTCCCTCCTCTCTCTTCCCCACTGCTACCAGGGCCACTGTGCAACTAGGCTGCCCTGTACACTGTACTACCTTGGGCTGGCTTTCCTGACTCTTGGTATGGGTTTCTTGGTCGGTAAGGGAAGGTGGTGTGTGTGTGTGTGTAACTCCGCCCATGTCAGAACCGCTGGGTACCAGACCTACAGGCATAGGCACAAGGCTGTAATCTCTGCTAAGAAATCCTTCCCCACAGGATCTGCTCACCCACCTTTGGGCAGGTACAGTGAAATGCACTTTCTCTCAAATGCACATCTTCCACACACCAACACAGCCTCCAGTGGAGGTCTAGTCCATGGACTCTGGAGCCAGACAGCCTGGGTGCAAGACCCAGGTTTGCCTCCATGAACCCTAGACAGGTCTCCACCCTCTCTGGGCACTGGCTCAGCTACCTGTGGAATGGGAGGATGCCACCCAACCACGAGAGGACCCGGCAGGCTGCAGGACCTGACATGAGCAACTTCACCCCTGTGGAGCCTCACTTTACCAGGTCTGAAATGGGCCATCTCTCCCCTGGAAAGTGGTAAGGGCTCCAGGAAGTGTCCTCTGAACAGAGCACAAGGCCTCACCAGGAGCCCTTTGACTTCCAGCCCCATGAGCACAGGAACGCCTGCATGCAGGAACAACGGAGGCCAACACCCCAGGCTGGCAGTGGGCAGGCCTTCTCAGGGGAGGGAAATAAACAGATAAGCCAGCAAAGGATGAGTCATCAGCAAGCCCAACCCAGATCCAGTGAGTGCCCAGGTCACCCCTCATCTGACCAGCCTGGTGGCAGGCGCTGGGCAAGGGCCCTGGGCTGGGATCCATTCCTCATCACCACACCCTTCTGGAGTCACTCAAAGCCTCAGTATGGCCACGAGACCTTAGCACAATGTCAGCAGGGGCCACCAGCTCCCAGGTCCCAGTCATGCCCACTGCACAAGGACCACTGGCCACCTGCCCAGCCTGGGCAACACCTCAGTAAACTCTCCAGCCACCATGCAGGAATGAGGCCAGGGCCAATGCACCTATTTCAAAGATGGAAGACTAAGGCTGAGTTTCAGGACTTGCTGAGGCCACTCAGCCAGGAAGGAGAAGAGCCAGGATGGGAACACAGGTGGGACACACCCCAGTCACCCCTACCTCCCAGGAGTCCTCCTTTCTGGTTTTGCTAGAACAGAAGTAGAGCTTGTCACTCAGTCTCCAAAGCCTCAACATTCAGCCTGTGCAGATCCTGCCCTGATCCCTGCCTCATCCACACCCAACAATAAACATCCAACAGTAACCACTGATCACCCGGAGCCCAGCCCATTTGGTGTCTCCAGGCAGGTGCCACTGTGCCCAAGGGCCAAGCAGGGTAGCTACACCCCTCACTCAGATCACAGATCTGGGGCTCCTCCCAGCCTCTCACCCCCTTCCATCCCCCCAGCCCAGCCCTGCCCAGCAGCAAGTCCTGCAGGCTCCACCTTCAAATGCAGCCACTTCTCTCCACATCCAAGGTCACTGGCTGGTCCCATCAGCACATGCCTAGACCAGTGCAATCGCCTCCTCAAGCTGCCCACCCTCACCCCCCACACTCTGTTCTCTCCAGAGTGGCCACAGGGCGCCTGTGGATACCAAGTCATGGCAGGTCCCCCTCTGTTCAGAGCCCTCCCAGGACTCCCATCTCCCTCTGGGTGAAAGCCCAAGTCCTCCCCACAGCCCACAAGGCCCTGCATGATCTACCCAGTCACCTCCCTGTCCTCACCTCCTCCTTTTCTCTCCCTTGCTCACTTGGTTCCTGCCACATTGGCCTACTCAATGTTCCCCCCAAACACCAGACAGAGTCCTGCCTCAGGACCTTTTGCACTGTCTGCTCCCCAGGCCTGGAACCCTCTCCCTGCAGCATTTACACGGCAAGCGGGCAACTCCTAACTAAACTGTCTCCTCCTACTCCCACCCCCAATGTGAAGCAGCTCCCTTCTGTCACACACCATCCTGCTGGATTCTCAATTCTGCTCCTAACTGGCAACTTTCCAGTTTACTGATGAGTTCACATGACTGTGATCTGTCCCTTCCCAGCCACCTACTCTCCCATTAGAGTGGCAGCCTCATGGGGACAGGGCGCTCTGCCTGGCATGTTCTCAGGTCTCTTTCCTGCTCCCAAGCAGAGCCAGGTACGAGGCAGGTGACCAAAGCTTATGGGATAAAGGACCAAACCTGCCATTGTACAAATGAGAATGAGACTGTGAAGGCAGTGGCGTAGGAAGACATCTTACTGGCTTTCATAATTCTACTCCAGACACCACCCCTTCATGAAATTCCCAACAGGCTCCTCCCTACTCAGGAATCCTGCAGGTTCCAGAGCCAGCCCTGCCCTTGGCACTCAGCCATAGTGTCACCTGCTCCATGGTCTCATCTGCCAGCCAGGTCAGGAGCAAAAGCAGGAAGTGGTGCATGGCAACTAGCTGCCCTGACTCAGGGCTTCTCAGAGCCCAGCTGGAATCCAAGCACTGCCCTTTCATTTCTGGACAACCTGAATAGGTCGGGTCACTTCTTTGTGCCTCAGTTTCCTCATTTGTTGAGTGGAAATAATGTCACACCTCAGGGGGTAGTTGGAAGGGCCTGAAAAATTCTTACCAAAAGAGAGCATTTGCTCTATACGATCAAAGAAAGGAAAACTCACAATATGAGTCAGATCACATCTCTCCTCTGCTCCAAAGTGCTCCTATGGTCTCCAAGGCCCTGAGGGGTTGCCGTGTCAGCCCTCCGCCCTCCTCTATCTTGCTTGTTAATTCCAGCCAAACCTGGTGGTCAAGGTGCACAGGGAAGCCAAATCTACTCCTGCCGCATGGCCTTTGCAAATGCTGATCTTCTGCCTGGAATGTCTCATCCGAGCCTTTCCACAATCCTGGCTTCCTCTGTTCATTCAGGACTCAACCCAGATGTCACCTCCTCTGACTGTCCCCTACTTGCTGCTCTGCCCCACATCGCCCTGTTTTATTCTCCTGAGTGGGTTCGCAAGGGCAGCCACTCCCTGCGGCAGTGTTTTCCACTGAGATGTCCATCAGCTGGTAACTGGCTAAGTCAGCCTTGGAACTGGCCCAGGAGGCAATCCAGGCTGCAGTGCTGAAAGCCAAATGTGATACACAGAACTGATAGTGTTCTTCAACTTTGCTTTTAAAAAAAATGCTTGAGTAAATTTCTGGCCTACGTAGGAACTATAAGCTTGGAGGCAAGAACTGAACCCTTGATGGAGGTTGTCTGTGGAGTGAATGGAAAACTTTCTATTTTATAGTCTCCAAAGCAATTTGGGTTTCTGTCCTTTATAACTATTTTGTAACTTTTATTAACAGGCAAATATTAATTGGTAACTTTTCAGTTGTACTGAGAAACGCCAAAGCAACCAGTCCATCAGTCCATCAGCCAAGTAGCATTTAGAAGCATTTTCAAGGATAAAGAGGAAACCACTGGCCTGTTGGGAGGCAGCTCTTAACTCTACCCTCCTGCGGGTCCCCTCGGCAACTTCATCCTTGCTCTACACAGTAGACTGTCTGCATTGTGCACCGGCTAGCCAGCTTTGTGACCTTGACAGCCAGGTTACTTCCCCATCCCCTACTAGTCATCTCTCAGACAATTTTGTCAGCTGCCCAAGAAGTACCCAGTCCCAGGGCCCCTCTTCCCAGCTCATCCCAACATTCTTAGGCTGTCCCCTGGGTCACAGCCACACTCTACCCATCTTCCAAGCCCTGGCCCTGCCTGCTGTGTTCTCAACCCAGCAGCCAACAGAGCTTTTCAAACACTGTACCGTGCTTAAAACCCACAGCTGCCAGCATACTTGGGACAAAATCAGTGTCCTCCCTGTGACTCACAGAGCCCTGTATCAGCACCCTGTCACCTCCTTGCCATTCCCAGTTCACTCCCTAGGCTCCCAACTCAAGGCCCTGGCGGCTGATGCCTCAGTCTAGGCTGCTCTGCCCCCAGATGCTCCCACAGCACCCTCTACTCTCCCTTAGGATACTGGCTGTTTGGTGTCTCCTAGGAGAGAGCCCCCATCTCCCCAGGACAGGCTCTGTCCCCTCCCCCTGCAGGATCTTTGCCCTGACCCCGGCAGGGGCATCTAAGCTCCCTTCCTGCCTCCTGGCCTCCCCTCCCACCCTCAACTGTCAGCCCTAAGAAGACAGGGATTCTTGCCTGCTTTGTTCACTGCTAGGTCCCCAGCACCCGGCATGGTGTCTGGCACATAGCAGGTGCTCAATAAATGCCTGCTGAGGAGTAAACAGCAAGAACACAGGCACTGCACTGAATACTATACACACAAGTCCTTGTTTCACTCTCATGGGGGCTCTCGCCAACCCCATTTCTCAGATCACTAAAACTGATGCTAGAGAGGTTAGGTCATCTGGACCAAAGCCACACAGCTAATAGCGCCCCCATACCAATAAGGCACCAATCCAATTGGCCTCATTCCTGTCCCCATCTGCATGACACGGTCCCAGTCACCACCGACACATCCAGAAACAAAGATGGAAAGGCCTCCCTGAACCCTGAAGACAGGAAGGACAGTCGCATCTCCCTGTAGGGACGACTTGGTAAGCAGACGTGGTGGTGGAGAGTACCAAGTCTGCAGCCGGACAGCTCAGCCACGGCTGCATCATGTGACCTGGACGAGGGTTGTCACTCTCCCAAGGCTCAATTGTTCTGTCTGTAAAACAGGGGTAACGACAGTACCAACCCCGTCAGGATGTCAGCAAGACTAGCAGGATGAGTCACAGTAACCCAGCATCCGGCATGGGTAAGGCCCCATTCCACAGGACAATTCACAAAGGTGATGGGGAAGGGGGACTCTTCTCCTTGGCATGGCCTTTCCAGGCAGACCCAGAAAGATGCTGCTAAATCCACTTGTTCTCTAACATAGCAACCTGCTTACAGGAATCAGCCCTGGACATAGCAGACACAAACAGCCTGAGGACCCTGAATGCTCTGTCAGGAGGGAGAAACTAGAAACCCAGAAAACTAAAAGCTCACGTAGGAGAGTGACTGCATTTGGTGGGACTGGTCCTGACTGAGGAACACGACACAGCTGTAAAGAAAGCAAGGAGCAAGGGAAATACAGAGCATCAGTAACAGTAGTTGGAGACTACATGAACATTAAACAGAAAGTCAACAGGGAAACAAAAAATGTCAGCACTCCCAGAAACCAACAAGACCTAACCACCATGCATAGAACACGCCGCCCAACAGCAGCAGAACACACATGCTTATCAAGGGCACATGGGACACCGTCTAGGACAGAAGGAAGTTAAGCCACAAAACAAGATTCAACTGTAAAAGGACTGAAATCTTACAAAGCATGATATCTGGCCACAATGGAAGGAAGTTAAAAGAAAAACAAAGGAAATTTTGGGAAACTCACAACTATGTGCAAATTAAACAACACATTCCTAAATAGCCCATGAGTCAAATGAGAAATCATGAGGAAATTAAAAGATACTTTGAGCCCTGACTGGGTGGCTCAGTTTGTTGTGTGCCATTCCACAAAGTGAAAGGTCATGCTCAATTTCCGATCAGGGCACATGCCTGGGTTACAGGTTTGGTACCCAGTCGGGGCACATACAACAAGCAACTAATTGATGTTTCTCTCCCTCTCTTTCTCCCCCTCCCTTCCCCTCTCTCTCTAAAAAAAAAAGAAAATAATAATTAATTAAAAAACACTTTGAGATGAATGAAAATTGAAAACAACATACAAAAACATATAGGATACAGCTAAAACAACACACAGGGAAATTTATAGATATAAGTACCTATCTCAAAGAAAAAGAAAGATTATAATTTTCTATATATCAATTATAACCCAATAAAGCTATTTTTAAAGTTTGAAAATTCAAAACAATTAATTTTTAAAAAGAAAATATGTTTCAAATCGCCCTGGCTGGTGTAGCTCAGTGGATTGAGCGCGGGCTGGGAACCAGGCAGTCCCGGTTCGATTCCCAGTCAGGGCACATGCCTAGGTTGCAGGCCAGGTCCCCGTGAGGGCCATGTGAGAGGCAACCATACATTGCTGTTTCTCTCCCTCTCTGTCTCCCTCCCTTCCC
>PVJI01027488.1:0-17602 GCA_004026765.1 Micronycteris hirsuta
GAATGTTCCTCCCCTAGCATATCTCTGGTCATACAGTTTAGACCTCCTTAGAGAAGGAGAATAGCCTCATACAACTCCCAAACACACCCTCGCATGGCCACTCCCTGAAGCATTAAACCCTCAGGACAATGAGACTCTGGCCTGAATTAATCTTAGGAACAAAGCCTCAGGTCTGTTGACAACAGAGACAGAGTTTTGGTCAAAACGGCGATAAAATCTAGGTCTCAGTTGTGTTTTAGTTCCAGGCCAGAAAAGCAGAAAATACAGGTAAAACGGGCTATGACTGATACCAGGACTATCTGCAATGATTAATGATCCCCTGCCCTAGTGCTGACCAATCAGGAGAGACCACAACCCTGAAAAGACATACCATATCTATTGAGATATCCTGAGACCTCCCTTAAAATCCTGACTTTGGAAACCAGATGAAAGCCCTTAAGACAAAGTACCCAGCTTGCTATCTCTCTGTCTCTGTCTCTGTCTGTCTCTCTCTCTCTCACACACACACACACACACACAATCTGTGCCTTTCCTTCCCATTTTCTTCCCTCAAGGTGTGTACCACTTCTTTCTTTCTCCTAAGCTCCAAGGTCCTTCTTTTGCTTCTGTAACTTGTTTCCTGAGTCCACACAGCCAAGTTAACTCGCATCTTCTATGACTCACTTCTTCTATCTCTGTGACTTTCTAAATAAACTTTCACTTGCATTTGAGTCTTGAATATGAATTCTTTCTTAGTCATACTCAAAGACCTAGGTCTAACATCTGGTATAGTTAACTGTTAACATTCAGGTACCGTGACTTGTATTGTCTTGTTGCCCTTCCTGGTTGAAAGTTACTTGGCTTAGTGTAGTAGGATTCCAGAGAAGTCCACCCAGGGCCACCTTGTAGACATGACACTTGTTAGGCACACGCAGGGACTCATTGTGACCCACCGGCTTCTCACTTTGCTTTGGGTAAACTTGTGTGAGTTTTTCTTGGAATTCCAGAACTCCCTGTTTTAAAGGTAGAGGCCTTGATTTTATTTGAGCTGTTTTTCTAAATCCTCAAGGTGGAACTAAAAGAGTTGAGACTATGCATAAGAGTTGAGATAACTCAGGAGAGGAGGAAAAAATGGATGGCTGTTTTTTTAACTGTGGCTGTTCAATTGTAATTGCTCTCTGAGCATCTGAACAAACATTTCACTGTATAAATGAGAGCCTGAATTCATTTGGCTCTGAAGATAAAAGACATTTTTTCACTCCAGCTCTAATTTCAGGTATTCTTAGATGACTAAGACTCTCTGTGGAGATGTCAGAAGATATTCCCCATGTCAATCCTGAGCTCCAGAGGGAATTCCAACATAACTTTAATTAAATCATTTACTCACCCAGGGATGAACACATAAAGGTTGGTAACCTAGAGCTCTGAGTACTCATGGTTATATTAGACATTGGGAGAGAGAAACTGAGACACATGAGATGTTTCAGGAGATGACAACCCATTGGAATTCAACTCATAAGCAGCACACTCCAACCCACTACACAATACCTCTAGAAATTTCATTCAGATTCTACAGATCTCAGAATATAAAATTAACATGGAAATTGTGCCTCCAAGGCCAAAAACTCTCAGACCCCAGCCCCCCATTAATATTCCTGCACATATGCAATAAATACAAAACCTTTATTTACAAGTACTTACAGAAATAGGAAGATTTATCTAGAAGTGATATCAACTTAAGATGGTCAAATGGAGGTCTTTGATACCTACATTAATTTTTTGAATGCAAAATTAGAAAAAGCTGGCTCTAAAATTAAACTGAATGGCAAGCTTAACTTGATTGGAAATTAAAAGCTTCTAGGGGGAGGACAGATAAATTGTTTTTTTCTACAAGAAATTAACAAGAACTTTTAGAGCCTGTCTCTTAACTAAGGAAGGCTTCTGAAGCTGCTCAGTGCCAACACGCTACGTTTTCCTCTTCTCCAGTCTTTTGATGTACCCTTTACTTCATTGTCCGGACTTAACTCCCTTTACTCCTTCTTCTCTTTCTCTTCTCACCTCCTCCACTACAGCTCTCTAGTGACCTAGGAGACACTCAGAATGGGCAACCAGACCAGAATAGACTAGAAAAAATTCTGGTAGCTTCCTTTAGAGAAAACTGGTCCTAGGTAGAAGGGGAAGCAGCAATTGTATACATTCCTTGGACTAGTACAGAATTAAGGAATCTATCTAAAGACTTTCTCAACTTTCTCCAGAATCTCGATGGGTTCGCAAAGAAATTTAACTGTTAGAACATATGATCCTGGCTATTCTTTCCTATTCCAATGAATATACCTACTGGTTTCTGTGAACAAAACAACAGAACTATTAAATAGAGTCTGCTGGGAAACTCCTATAGAGGAGTCTGTTTTTATTGTAGAAAGCCAAGGCACCTTAAGAGGGGTTGTAGAAAACTGAAATGGGATTTAGAAAGAGAAAAGAAACAAAGGTAAGCATAGGGTTGCTCTGAGTACTATAAGAGGGTGTTTCCCTTTCTCCATACTAATAGTTTAGAAAAAATTGAAATCACCATAAAAGAGGAAATTACTAAGGCCTTTGTAGATACTGGGGCTACTTTAAATTGCCTTCTCTCTCAGACTAAAGATTCTGTACCAGAGTAAAGCTACTAGTAGGGATATCTAATCAACCAATGTCTATTTTTAAATCAGAGCCTGTTCCTTTTCAACCAGGGGATGTTATGTGGCAATATATATTTTTTCCTAATCAAATCTGCCCCAATTCACCTGATAGGATGAGATTTTCTTGAAATCAGTGATGCCTACATATACTTTCCCCAGAAGGGTGAAATGTATTTAGAACTAAGTGAATCAGATATTAAACCAGTTGGGAAAATAATGATTTTAAAGGAAACTTAACAAGAGGAAAGACAAAAGACCCAGTGGGTTCTCTCTCTCTCTCTTCCTTTGTCTCTCTCTCCCTCTCTCTCCCATGTCTTTCTCCATTCCCTTCTTTCCTTAAGTGCACTCTCTCTCTCTAGAGCGCTGGCACTTTTGCTTTTCTTTTTTCCCCCTCAAGGCATGTACCATTGCTTCCTTTATCTTAAGCTCTAAGGGCCCTTCTTTTTGCTTTGTAACTTGTTTCTTGAGTCCACACAACCCAGCTGTCTCACTTCTTCTACCTCTGTGACTTTCTAAATGAACTTTTGCTTGTATTTGAGTCTTGACTCTGATTTCCTTCTTAGCCAAACTCAAGGACAAAAGCTAACATCTAATGCTGTTTGCCATTAACACCCACAGTAGGATTAGACACAGCTGATCACTTTTTTTTCCTTGAAACATGTTCTTCCTTTTTGCTGGATCATTGCAATTCATTGAACAAATAGTTATTGTCTGTAACTTGAGAAAATTGTAAAAAAAAATCTTTGAAATAGAAGTAAAAATATCCTAGTGTGTCCTTTTAGAAACTGCTTATGGTTTTTCTCTTCCTTTCACTGACTTTGAGCTAGTTTATAACTGTACTTTGTAGAAAATTGATAATGAGCAAATGATTCTTGGCCATTCAAATGCAAATGGTACATTCTGTAGAATTTAATTAGTTTTTGCCTGATTAAATCAATTTTTCACCCATCTGGAAATTCATTTTAGCAGCCCTTGCTGTCTATATATATTTGGTTCTTGGAATCACTTTTGAAATAGTTGTAGTATCTTATTGGTTTTCTTATTAATGAATGAATTGAATAAAGTCTCAGATCCGTTTTTTACTCTATACTTCTTTGTGAGTTATAATTTTACCCTCAATAATTTTTCCTTTAACAGTTTACTTCATTTTTTCCATCATTATTTTCTCAGGGTCTAGAAGAGTGCTTGGCATACACAGTAGGCACTCAATCAATATTCGTTGACTGAATATTTGTTGGAACAAATCTTGGAGATGCTATAAGTTTATTGACTACCATTCTTTATGCGTGGTTGTCTTCTCTAATCTCAAATAGTCAAATAAATTATGCCTAGTTTTTAATTTTATAATAAAAGAAGAAAATTGCATTTTAAAAAGAACTATACATTTAATCTTTTCCTTTTAGAAGGGTAAATTTTATTATCAAAAACTCTTATGACGGTCGCCCTGGCTGGTGTAGCTCAGTGAATTGAGCACGGGCTGGGAACCAGAGGGTCCTGGTTCGATTCCCCGTCAGGGCACATGCCTGGGTTGCGGGCTGGGTCCCCAGTGAGGGCCATGTGAGAGGCAACCATACATTGCTGTTTCTCTCTCTCTCTGTCTCCCTCCCTTCCCTTCTCTCTAAAATAAATAAATAAAATCTTTAAAAAAAAAAACAAACTCTTATGACACTCTTTCTCTGTCCTTTCCTTTTACCTTTTCAGGAATGTCACCAATCAGCCTACTAACTATTTGACATCTGTCTGCAGCCTTACGGGGCAACACCTTTCCCACTTACTGCTCGCATCTGTGGCAAAGTCATCATAAGGAACAGCACACCTGTTTTATGTCTCCCCTGCTTTTCCTTCTGCCTGGGGGACCAACTTACAAAAAAAGTAGATCTTTATTCCAGAACTTTGTTATATAACTCTGTTATCCTAGATAAATATAAATAAAAGACATATCCAGATTAGAAAGAAGTAAAACTGTTTCTTTTTGCAGAAGACATGATCTTACATATAGAAAGCACATTTTTAAAACCATGAAAAAACGATTATTGCTAAAAACGAGTTTGACAAAGTTTCAGGATACAGGATGATATACAAAATCAATCATATTTCTATATACTTTAAATGAACAAGCAAAAATAAATTTTAAAAAACAATTTTCAATAACATCAAAAATAATAAAATACTTAGAAATAAACTTAACCAAGGAATTACAAAACCTCTACAATGAAAGCTACAAAATATTGTTTAGAAAATTAAAGACCTACATAAATAGGAAAAAACTCATGGGCATGGATTGGAAGACAATTTTTAAAATAGCAATATTCCCAGAACGGATCAACAGGTTTAAGTCAATTATTTTTTTAAAGATTAAAAAAAATTTTTTAAATTAATTTCCTTATTGTTTTTCAGTTACAGTTGTCCCCATTTCAAAACTCAAATCTCATTTATGGAGAAATAGATAAGCTGATATTGAATTTTACATGAAAGTATTAAGCTTAGTGAAAAAGCCAGATGAAGAAAAACCACATATGGTATGATTCCATTCACAGAAAATTTCCAGAACAGCCAAATTCTTGGAGACATAAAGCAGGTTAGTGTTTGGCAAAGGCCAGGGGCAGGGTTGAATGAGGAGTTACTGCCTAATAGGGACAGGGTTTCTTTGGAGGCGACATGCTCTGGAATTAAATAGTAATAATGGTTGCACAACATTGTGAGTATACTAAAAAATCTTGGCATTGTACATTTTAAAATGCTAAACATTAGGTTATGTGAAATTTATTTCAATTTAAAAAGAAGAGAAGAAAAATGAGTATGGCATAGAGCAGAAAACAAAAAGACAATCAGTGTCTCTTAGGAATACAGTACAAATTTTTTTTAATTCCAAATTTCATGTTTTTCAATGAATACAAGAAAAGGACTTTAAAATTAACTTTGAGCTACAGTTGCCTCATTGTAGAATAGTGGCTATAATCATGACCCTGTAGCTATACTATCTGATATCAAATCCCAGTTGTGTGATGAAGTTACTTAACCTCTCTTAATACTCTTATCCATGAAGAGGGTATAATAAAACTGCTTCTTTCATAAGGTTAATTTGAGATTCAGTGTGGCAAGGCAGTGTTAGCTAGCTTTACCAAAGGCACTAAAAATGAATCCATGATTGTTTTCACACCATGAAAACAATAGGATGTCATTAACTTTAATAGTTACTGTTCTTCCAACTCCTGTTATAAAGGGGTCACTCTGTGAGATGAAAATTTCTGAGTGGCCCAATCTGGAACATGGACGTATATCAATTTTTGCTACTAAGTCTTGATTCATTGCTGGCAGCCTTGTGTGAAACACTTTCAACATTCTTTCCACTTCTCAGAGGTTCTTGATTGTATGACCAATTTCACTAGTTACCTGGTACCACATGGCAGCATCAGCATTTGCTCCTCCTCCCTAACTGTGGGACTTCTACCTGTGCCCATTTCTGCAGGAATTGTGTGAGGTTTAGGTCTTCAGGAAGTATCTTTACAACAGTGAGTTGCGTTGTCTTCTTGGTGCAATCAGCCCAGCGATTCGGTTCCAGAGCCAGAGTGCCTGCCTTGATCCTCTAGTCCTTCATACTTTGGGGTATCCACAGTCAGGAGTGGGAATCAACCCCATTCTTTATTCATTGCAAAGTGGATAGATATTTTATTAAAAATATATAAAACTGTATTTTTGTGATTTAACATTATCCATCAGGCATTTTTCATACCACTTTACATACAATTCTTCATTTAATACCCACAGTAAGAATACTATTATCATCATCATCTTTTCTTTCTTCTTCCCAAGGTCAAACAGCTGATAAGTGGTGAAGGCAGGATTTGAACTCTAGAACCCAGGCTCTGAGGGCTCTGCAGTTTACTGTACTAGCTGCTATGCTAAGTAAGTTCAGAGAGTAGATCACACCATTATTCACTAAGGGAAACAAAAGTGAAATCAAAGTTTATAGAGTAAGTGTGCAGGCCAGACAGAACAGTTTTGTTGTGGGATGGTGGGAAATATAATTGCCTTAGTTTGGGTTTCTTTGAAAGCAGACCCTGAGATAAGGACTCAAGCACAAGCAGTTTACTTGGGATGTGATTCCAAAAATACAGAAGTTGGATGAATAGGGAAAGTGGACAGTGAAAAGAGAAAAGCCAGTAAAAGGAGCGTTAATGAGCTGCTTACCTCTATGGGCATCTGGAGTTTAGTCCCACAGAGGCCCTCTGAGGGACATTGTAGAACACAGCTCGGAATTATTCCATCTGAGGATAGGGAGGTGGTGGTATTTTTCCTCCTGTTTCCATCCCTCCATTGACCAACTGCTGTCCTCAGAGCAAGTACCTCTGCATGCCTGGGGCATTCCTACACCTGCCTTTAAGCAGCCTCAGAGAAGAGAGAGCAGAGCAACAGCATGTACACCTGACGCAGGATGAGGGAATGCGGACCTGTCTGAAGAGCTGCAGTGAGATTAGACGGACCACAGAGGAGTGGCACAAGGCCTCACAAACACTGGCAACAGGAATCTTTATCCTGCATGGTCTGTGTGCTGTTAAAATTCAGGAACTTGTTAATAAAGGAAGCAAGAGAAAGCAGATTTGGATAATTGATCTCTGTCAAATAGCCCTTAACTTTTCTTTAATTTTTTCTCAATAAAGCTACAAACAGGGAAACTAAAACCATGTAAAGGTTGGGGCCAGAACTGCCCTCCTCATCTCTGCCAGCATCTCTACAACGAAAGGCCTCATGCCACACTGAGGCTCTGTTAACAACCAGAGAATGTTTTCATGTGTTCACACGAACCAACTAAGACATTTGGGGAATTCTGTCTCTTCAGGTACATTCTCTGTCATGAATGACATCTAAGTAACTCTTCGTAAACATTAACTTCAGAGGTAGAGTAGGAGGTTTAGCTATCGATGCTTAACAAACCACTCCTAAACTTGGTGGCTTAAAACAACACTTCTGCCCTGGCTGGTGTAGCTCAGTGGATCGAGCACGGGCTGGGAACCAAGCGGTCCCGGTTCGATTCCCAGTCAGGGCACGTGCCTGGGTTGCAGGCCAGGTCCCCAGTGAGGGTCATGTGAGAGGCAACCATACATTGCTGTTTCTCTCCCTCTCTTTCTCCCTCCCTTCCCCTCTCTCTAAAAATAAATCTTTAAAAAAAAAACAAACAAAAAAAAACAACAACACTTCTTTTGCCTATGAACCTGCACTTTGGGAAGTTTTTGGCAGCTTCCACTGAGGCAGCTCAAAGGCTGGGGGCTGGAATCTTCTAAAGCCTCACTCACTCACAGGGCCACTGATGATAACATTTGTGATGGGTGGTCATTCCTGGCTATCAGTTAAGTGCGTGGTTAGAATACCTACAGAGGCTTTCCCATGTGGCTGGTGGTAGGATTCTCAAATCAAGAGTCTGAAAAAAGGCAGAGAAAGTTGTATTGCCCTTTATGACCTATCCTTGGAAGTCACATAGCATCGCTTCTACCATAGTCACAGGCCCACCCAGATGCAAAGGGAAGGAATAGAGGCACCACTCCTTACATCTTGATGGAGTCTATGCCCATCGTAAGAAAACCATGAAAGAAGGGGCATGTTGATGGGAATAACTTTAGAAAGTATAATCTGTCACAGGGGTCATGAAATTAATGTAGATTATACTTACCAACTACCCATGTATTGTGTGTATGTGTGTTTTAACTACATTTCTCCTTTAACCATGTACATCCATGGGCTTCTTCCTGCTGCCTAGAGTCTCACCTTGGAAAAAGCCTTTTATCTCTGATATCCCAGGCTCTGGGACATCTTGGGCCATATCAGCATTTATTTAGTACTTTTTAATGAAAGCTACAGAGCTCTGGATGCTATAAATCATGTACCAAAAGTTTCAGCTTTGTGCTTAATGGCAAAGCTAAGACGGAATGCCTTCCTCTTGGGTTTCCAGCAAGTTATTAATTTGGGTTAGAAATAATACCACTCAGCAGTTTCCTAAGTTTTCTCTCTAATAACCCTTTCATTCTGTTAGTATACTTTATAGATTTCTTGCTTTTTTTCCACAATGAAGAAATCCAAATTATCCTTCTCTCATTACCCTGAAGAACTTACTTTTTCCAAGATTCTGCTCCATTTACGGTTTTCTCCTCCATTCAAGGCAGCCTGCTCAACTTCCTTCTCTTTAGCCCACATGCCCAAATCCTTACACAGACCACCTGAGCATGGATCATGCACAGGGCAAGGTCTTAGCGATAGCAAGTTTATCGGTTAGAAATTCATTGGGCTGCAAGTAACTGAACCCTCCGGAGCTCCATCTATCTCACCTGAAAGGTCCATGGATGATTCCTGCTTCTAGTAGTGATAGACTAACTCATTGCAGACCAACTTGCTCACCAAAAAAAACCTGGAAAAAAATGCATGAAATACACTGGAGCTATCAGAGAGCTACTGGAGCAGTGAGAAGGGAGTGGAGAATGCTGAGTCCCACTTGATCAGTAAAACTAAGAGTGATGAGCACCAGCCCATTAGAATGGAGCACAGTCCTGAGGGAAGATGCTCTTCTGGGCATTAACCTTGTAATGGTTGGAGGTTCTGGTGATCCTAGGGGAGAAGATTGTGAGGCAGGGTTGGCAGTAAAGGGACACTAGAAAGGATTCAGGACAGTGACTATTTACCAACTAGTAAATCGGTGTTTCAAAATGTAATTAGTACTATTGAATCTTGGAGAAGTGAGCTACCTGCCATAAATAGCAATCAAGCAAAACCATCTGTCAAACCCCAGTACATTAGAATGCCATTTTTATACCATGTAACAAGTCCAAAGAAGTTTCCAAGAGGGTTTGATTATATCAGGTAGGACTGTAACAGAACCACTGGGTTCTATTGCCCACTGCCAAAAAAAAAAAAAAAAACATGACTCCCAATGCCAGAGTCTTATGAAAAGGAAAGGAACTATTTATTCAAAAGTTATACAGGTTCAGAATAATGGCAGAATTGTTTTTAAGTCCCAAAGTCCCTTACAACTAAAGGCCCATAAACACACACAATCCTGCCTCCCTTTGCGAAATCAGGTACATCTGAGAGTATACCAGCCAGGGGTACCATGTCTTAGAAAAACAGAAGTCCACAGCTCAGCTAGGCAGGTTTCTGCCTGTGTTCCAGCTTCTCCCAATCACCCATGTTTGGCAAGGTTCTCACTCTTAATCCAAAACTGCATGGCCTCTCCTCATGGTGGGCTGGTGGGGGGTCCTTCTGTAAGAGGGTACAGCCAGGGCCCCCCAAAGAGGGAATTTTAACAGGGTCCACATCTCGGGGTGTCCAGGAAATATTAAAAATATGGGATGTCCTCACCCCCATAAGTATGAACTGGGGAATGGGACACATGGAGCAGGGACATTGAGAGTTATTTTGCATATCAACAATTTTGCAAAAAATCACAAAAACGGCTATTTAACATATCTATAATAGCTGGCTAGTTCAGAAACATATTAAGTAGCTGTGGCCATGCTTTGAGCCAGGGAGATGGAAGTGACTTTGACCCATGACATAACTGGGAGGCAACTCCCCCTGGTTATAGCACCTGTGTGAGAGCTTGGAGATCGTTGGCTCCATGCCATGGGGCCATGCCTACCCGGGCTTACTATGGCAGCCCAGAAAAGCTGGAAAAATATGGGAATGCTGGCAGGTGTAGCCTATTGTGGAAGGAGTTGGAAATGGGGATGCAGAGGAAAATTTGCACCAGCATTTAAACCCAAGCACAGCAGTCAGGCAGGTTGGAACCAAGCATTTCTGGAGGCTAACCCCACGGTTTTAGGGCTCCCTTAATTATATGGCTTAGGAAGCAGGAAAGCAAGATGTAGCAGCCATGCAGAGCTCTCTCTTAGCAGTTTGGAAGAATTCAGGAGAGAGTTTGTGGGAAGGAAAGGGGTGAAAGGACCTGTGCTGTTGGGTCATGAGAAGGTGCCATGTAAGTTTGGGTTAAGAACTGGAGATCGCAGCGACACAGCTGATGGTGCTGGGAACTGTGGGAGGCCTGCCAGCTGAGCAGAAATTACTGGGAAAGACTAGCAGCTAGCCGAGCCACAGACTCCTATTTTTTCCTGAGATACGGTACCCCTGACTGGCTGGACTGGGCAAAAGGCGGAAGGAAAGACTGTGTGCATTTGTGGTTTTTTTAAGAGACCTTGGGATTTTAACCAAGACATTAAGTCATTACTCTAAGTCTGTATAACTTGGATGAATAGTTCCTTTTCACCAAACTCTAGCTTTGAGAACCATAATTACTAAGGGCGGCAGACAAGGCAAATCTAGTAGAGGGGGACCCCAGGGAGAGGGGAGCGTCTATTCAGTAACCATATCTTGCCCTGCCTCATGGATCTGTTCTGTAACATTTCAGCATCCTTTCAAACCACATGGCCAAGACCCCTCCCAAGCCACACGGTCAAGAGCTGCTTTTCCTACCTGAGCCCCTTCTCCTCTCCAAGCCACATGGTGAAGAGAACATGACTGCCCCACTCTTGGGTTTAAATCCTCACCCTGCTCCTCCTCCACAACCCCATTTCCAACTCCTCCCATAAAAGGTTACACCTGCCAGTACTCTGGTCTCTTCTGCCTTTCTCCAGCCGCCATTGTTAGTCTGGGGAGGCTTAGCCCTGTGACTTAGGGGAAATACCTCCAAGCCTCTCCAGCAAGACAGTAACTGGGGAAACTTCCTGGTTACTTCATATAAAAGGAGGGGGGGCTGGGGAGGATGGCATTGTTAGTCACACCTATCTCCAAGTCTCCCTTAGGAGCTACCAGCTATTAGCATTACTAAAACGCTGGCCAAGTTCTTTAGATATGCAAAGTAATTCTCAAAAGCCCTGCTCCACTTTCCCATCCCCCAAGTAATGGCTGTGGGGGTTTTGTGGCTTCTCAGCCTACACCCTGTCCTGAAGCTTGTCCCATACCCACTATAGAATGAGAAAATGTGCTGTAACTTCCTATGGGAGAGCACAGCCAAAGACTTGGGGTAACACCAAACAGCATCCCCACCTCTTCATTCATTTGGTCATAGAACAAGAACATATGCTTGGAGCCTGCCCAAAATATTTGTTATCTACCACCCATAGGGTTTTGGAAAATTGAGGAGCTTCCCAGATCTGGGTATCATCCCTAGCATCCTGCCAGGTCCTGTAATTCCTTCCTCTGGCAGAAAGACATTGCACCAGTTACACCTGTGAAATTCAGTTCCTGGCCCATAACACGCTCAAAAATGGCTGCTCTATTCTCCAATTTACCTGCCTGCTTGGGAAATGGGACCCTGGGCCTGGCAGGCTGGAACACGGGAGTGACTGGGGAGCAGATGCTATGAAAGGGCAGAACACTGGGTTGTGTTGTGCTGGGAAAGCGGAGGTTTCCCCTCCAAACTCTTAGTCACTTTCCTCTTTAAATTTGACGCTCTTGCTTAGGGCCAATTTGGCTGTACCCCTGCAATTACATTTATTTTTCAGAAAAGTTGTGATTCAAAATCTGACATATCTCCACTTAGGAACAAATCTCCACTTAGAATCAGTCTCCCTTTAAAAAAAAAAAAGCCAATATCAAACTTTTTTATCTTTCCCACTATATTTTGGTTTGACCTTTAAGTAAAGACCTGCTGGTTTGAACTTCACCAGCAGCATTTTATTCAACTTCCTGACTTGAGAAAATGTTTCCTGTCTGTTGAGTTCTAAGGTGTTAAGCAAATGTTTGCCTAACCTTTGCTTCAAGCATAATCTTACCTTTTAGTAAAATATACCCAAAGGCTGAATTACAAGTTTTTCATAGCTGAGTCATGTTCACATCAGAAAGTAGAAGAATTTCAGAACTGCCTTGTTTGGATAGTAAGTCCCAACGCGATGAATCTGAAAGCCATGGGAGGCTGGGAATGGAAGCGGAAGTTTGAATATGAAGCAGAGACTTTAGTCTTCCTGGAGGGATGTGGACTCACTGGGAGCTCTGACCAGAGGCAGTTTGGAGCCTCTGCCACACTTGAATTAGGAATCGCCTGGGATAAACCTGAACTGTTGAGACGGGAAGTTTTTGGTTTGAGCTTTTGAAACTATTTTATTGGAGGAGTTAGGGAACCTGAGAGAAAAATCCTAACCTTTCTACCTCTCTGTTTCCCCCCACCTTTTCCCCATTAGAGAAGGAATTGCAGATCATGATGGTCAGAATCCAAGACACTCACTGGGCCAAGACCTAGGGGGTAGTACCCTGGGCTTGGAAGACAAACAGCTCTGCCTACTCTTTGTTTCAGCTCCGCACCTTTGTGTGCTGGGTCTTCTCCCGCCATCCTGTTTGGTTTCCACTTTCCTGGACAGGGCCTGGCTATTAAGGACAGACCCAGTCACACATTTTGTCTTAGTCTTGGTTTCCAGAGAAATGGACCCTGAACACATATGGGTAGAAGTAATTTCTTTGGGTGGAGAACATCCTGGGGCAGTGGGAAAGTGAGGCAGGGAGGAGAGACAGCCACAAAATGTGTGTTATCCAGAAAGACACCCGAAGCTCAGTTTCACTTGGGATTTTTGGAAGACAGTGTAGACTACACACCTAAGAGTATCCCCTCCAGGATGAAGGCGCTGATCAAACACCAACTCCCATCAATCATTGGTTAAGGGCTTCTCTCAGGAGATGGTAATTTCTGGCTGCTCCCAGACTGCCCTGGAAGAGTAGAGAAAACTCCAGCGACTATAAATGTCATCAGAAAAAGAGATGTAAGCGTCATATACCGGGCATCGGGATCACTGTTCTTCTTCCTCTCTTTTATAATTTCTCCTCTGTAGTTGAGTGTGATAAGCTCTTTGTCCACCTGGCTATTGAATCCTGCGCCACAGACCCAGGTAATCAAGATTCAAAGAAGTAGGAACTAAGAAACCTTAAGCAGACTTCCCAGCCTGAGTCACATTCTCCAGTCCAGCCTATGCCTCAGAAGCCCTGTTTGAGGAGGTGGGGGCATCCTTGGATGCTTGCCTGGTGGTTAATTAAGCTGATATACTGCAACTCAATTGGTTTTTAGGCTTTGTGGATGCCCCTCTCTTTTCAGGCATCTCAGGAGAGGAAAAAGAATGAGAAAATGAGAGTGTAGAATTTGGAGTACATAAACCCAAATTCTAAGCTCTAGTGTGTATTCTAGCCATCTTTTACTTTCCTGTTGCTCAGATTGTTCATTTTGAAAAATGTAATACCATGTCACTTGAGGGCAGGAATGTTTTCCTTTTTGTAAACTGAAATTAAGTAGTAACTTCAAAAAATAAATTAGCAAGACTTATTCAAGGTCATGAACCATACATAACAAGCAGGAGTTAAGTTAGGTATTATTCAAAAATCTACATTCATTTCTGCTTCTATTATAAGATAAAGTAATAAAATTCAAATTAGGCTTTAGGTCTCCAATTGCATATCTCTTTCAAACAAACCCACAATGCTAATAGATGAGAACTGCACGATATTGTTCTCCCTGTCTCAGAACTTAAATACGCATGGAAAAATACATTGCACATTTAGTTACTAATGTTTAAGTAAATTCTTCCTCTAAGGAATGAGAAATGTCAACATTGGACCGAATGTGCAGTATTTAGATTTTAATTGTACCCACAAACATACAGAGACCATAAATACAACTGTGTGCCCAGGAAACTCTCCTGAGAAAGGTTAAACGGGAGGATGATAGCACAGGAGGGGAAATAAAGGAGCAAGCCAGAGATCCATGTGGGGTAAAGACAGCTGGAGCTATTGATATTGACAGTGCATACATTACCCACTGGGGAGAAAGCACTACTTTTTCTTGAAAAATAATAGGACATTGTAATCATCTTCTAGAAGAAGCTGTAAAGCTAGGAGGACGTGATAGGTATTTCAAAAGCAATTAAGCAGTCTCCTACAGGAGACTGAAAACAGAAGCAGGATGCAGGAAGAAATACAAATAGCCTTCCACCTATCCTGTGTCAGCCCTTCAGGAGCTTTGGGCCCTCCTGGAGCTGATGAAGGGCATTCAGTGAAATGTTGCTTCCGGATTGAGAGCATACATAACTAGAGCAGGAAGCAAAAGGGCCATGTTTTCACTCCTAAAGAAAAAGAATTGCCGATGCTCGTTTTCAAGATGGAGTGTTTGGTTATAACACAGAAAGTGTGGTATATGTGAGTCAAGATAAAATTGTCCTGATTGGTGTAGCTCCATGTATTGAGCGCAGGCCTGCAAACCAAAGGGTCACTGGTTCGATTCCCAGTCAGGGCACACGTCTCGGTTTCAGGCCAGGTCCCCAGTGAGGGCCACATGACAGGTAACCACATATTGATGTTTCTCTCCCTTTCTTTCTCCTTCCCTTCCCTTCTAAAAATTAATAAATAAAAATCTAAACAAAAAAAAGATAAACCTGCACAAACATATTTTTCAGGTGTCCAGCTCTACCTAATGGTTCATTAAAAAAAAAAAAAAAAGCTCAGTTGGACTTGAGAACAAACACACAGCCATGTAATTGCTTTGACCTTTCTAGCATTTATCATTCTTTCAAAGTTTACCCACTGATTAATATTACCCTTTAGAGAATAGGCTTTCCCAACCTGGACGGTACTGACATTGGGATCTGGATCATTCTTGGTCAAGGGCTCTCTTGTGTGCTGTAGGGTATTTACCACTACACTGGAGAGGGTACTGCCCCTCTCCAGTGTGACAATAGAAAATGTCTGCAGACATGTCCAAATGTCCTCAGGAGGAAGTGGCTAATGTGGTCAAACTTGCCCCCATAAAGAAGCAGTCCCCAACCTTTCTGGCACCAGGGACAGATTTTGTGGAAGGCAATTTTTCTATGGGCTGGGAGTGGTAGGATGGTCCGAGGATGATTCAGGTGCATTACATTTGAGCTCACCTCCTGCTGTGCGGCCTGGTTCCTAACAGGCCCTGACCAGTACTTGTCCATGGCCCGGAGGTTGAGGACCCTGCCATAGAGCACTAGACTGTCACGTGGATGAAGTAGAAACCCAGACTAACTTTTCTTTAATCCCATCACCGCACAGTGTCATGGAGAGCTTGTGATCTTAAAGCCAGCTTGTCTAGCTGCAGATCCCTGCTCCCACACTTTACAAGTAAGTGATCCGCGACTCTGAGTCCTGTGCCTTCAGTCACCACAACCCCCCTGGGGAGGGCTCGGGGTCGTTCTAATTGTTCTCTAGAGAACCTTCAACTCTCTGAGCTCAAGGTGCTATTGCTGCTTTTCTGTAAATGGATTAAATCAACTAAAATAATCTATAAATTCTTCAGGCTCCATATCCAAGGCAAATATGCATAACAGATCTGAAAGTGAAATGTCAGCTTTCCCCTAATGTGCAAATTTTCAAATCATTTGAATTTATTTTAAGGTCAGCAATAGAGGCACATTAACTGCCCTCTCCATGCCGTGTGACAAGCAGATGTTAGTACTGTGTGTGTTGTAGGGGAGGAGTGAAGTAGGTAGAGCCCATCCAAGCAGGTGGCCCTGATGTTGATGATTCTAAATGCTGTGAAGGACGCTCACACTCTGGGCTGCTGACTGACTCAAGTTTAGAAATGTCTCTCTGTGTGTCAGGTGGCAAGCTCACCACTGGATGTCACCCTGGTCCTACCAAAGTTTTTCACTACAGCTAACTTTCACATCAGAATTTCAGGGCCCCTGGAAACTGGTGTAGGAGGAAATGTGAGACCAGATTAGCCTCCATTTGTCCTATGAAGGTTATGGTAGGGGATCATGCATGCTCACAGATTTCTGGTAAGATGAAATGAAGTGAAAAGCACTTTGTGCAATGCTCCCACAAGTGCTCTTGAATGCTCTTTTAGTGTTGCCATGCGCCCTCAGTACTTACAGACAACTTGAATCCACTTTGCCCATATGCAGAGCAGGCCAGAATTGCCTGGAGATGATGTTCCCCCACGACAACCCTTAATCAATGCCCCATGGGCCAGAAGAAGCTCAGCTTCCTTGACTCAGGCCAGGCAGCCTCTGAAGTGTAACTTACTGCAACCCTGAGGCCCCAGCAGGACAGGGCAGAAACCAGCACTGCAGGGTTGCACCCTTATCGACCTGTTCTGCAGCTCCTCTCACCTCCCTGCTTTCCCTGGGAATCACTCTATAAATCTCTGTACCCCAAATCCTCATCTCAAGGTCTGCTTCTGGGGAACCTCATCTAAGACACTGGTTTACAGTTCATGCTCAGAAATCATTGGTTCCTTTCCCACTTGATCATCTACCTGTCTGCTTCAGATATCAGTGATTTGGGGGCACACAAGTTACCTAGCGTGGCCCAAGAGCCCCTCAGCCTTTTCCGGCAGGCAGACGAGCATTGCGAGTCTGTACAGCTGACCCATTCTGTCTACGGCTCCTCTGAGGTGGCTGAGGCTGATTCCCAGGAACCAATGTGTTGCCTCTGGTCCTTGGGAGTCAAAGCTCGAGCTTTGTCTGCAACTCCATTGGTGGTGGTGTTAAAAGTAGTAACTTAAGACTCAAAAATCTAGCAGCAAATAAAAAGGCACTTATATCATTTTAGGGTCATAAAGGGCAGAGGAGAGGAGAAGGAGCAGAGAGGAAAGTTTTGAGTATTTTCTTTTCTAGCTTGACATAGGATTGCTCAAACAAATTAACATTCCCATATCCACTGGTTCATTTATCCAGAATAAATTCACATGTAGAAGCAAATAGGAAAAGGGGAGAGGGAGGATAACAAGAGATGAGCTGTGGGAAAGGAGGGTGAGATTTTAGGAGCACCACGTCATTTTTTACCTACCAAACACACTGGCTTTAGCACAGTGTTTGCTTGAGAAAAATGATTAAAACAATTGCTCACGTGTGACAGAAAAGTCATTTCCACTTAGAAAGATATTTAAATCATGGGTTGCAGAGCATTCTCTGTCTCTATTAATGATGGGTTAGAGCGTAGTTACATAAAGCACTTGG